>JAUDZF010000046.1:0-125478 GCA_030407055.1 Armillaria mellea | reverse complement strand
TCGGTTCGAGCGATCGAGTTTGCAGAGATATATCCATGGTAAAAGCCTTCATAAGAAGTTTCTCAAACCCGTCGGGCGTAGAGACAACCATGGAGGATATGGAGTTTCTGTCCCTGAGAGCCCGCTCATGCACTTGGCGCAAATGGGCACGTAGCAGAAGTAATAGTCCGTGTTTTTATCCTTATACATTAAATATTCACCTCATGATTTGCGCATAGTATGAGTACTTGCAAGAAGACAATGGTTATCGGATACAGAACTCGCGGGATCAATATTATCATGACCAGATGTCCTTGTAGCCGGGACGTTCAACAAGTGTCTCCATGACCTCCGAATAAGTGTAGTCCTTAGTCTCAAGTTCCTCGTCCTCCTGGATACGGGTGTAGCACAATGTAATATACGCTCTGCATCGAAATCGGAGTCGAGACACGCGAACTCGACTTTCGTACTACAGACACTCTGGACTGTGTTGGTCAGGAAGTACGCAACGAGGCGTGCTGCGCATGCAGTTAACGCCGAATTCATACTACCATATGGTATTGACACGCTCGGAGGGACTACCACTGGATAGTAGTAGGCACTGGTAGACGTTGTCGAATGACGTATTACCCCTTTTCTTCGGGTACAGCCAGTGGCTGTGCCGAGTACTCCTCTTTCTGATCTTCATCATCGTTGGTTATCCTTCCTCTCTAAGCAACGAGGAAATACGACCTAGACGTTCTAAGTGCTCACATACGGCAGATATAAAAGGCGGGCGCTTTGCTCTCCCTCTCATCCCTGATACTCAGTCGACAGATCCTGCGTACTGCTGTTCACAAGTCAGTCCTTTAGTTTTTTGCTATCTTCTCGTCCTCACCTTATCGATTCCCCCTCCCTTCTTCCACTGATTCCTGCAGAAATTCCCCAGGACTTTCTCAACAAGTCCGTTAACCTTTTTATGGAGTCTTAGGAGGATAACGGATCCCTTACCTCTCCTACCGCTACTGTCGAGACTGCGGTTTCAGACTTTGGTTTGACCGTGGATGACGCCGAATCTGAGGCCAGGTCTTACTACTATGGCTTGCCCTCTCGACCCCTCTTAGTCTACCGTACGGGGACCCCGTGGAAGCGACCCACCGGTCTCGAGGCGTATAACGTGCCGAAGGCAGCTAGGCCAGTCTTACCTTGATTCTGTGAACGTCACGTGGACGACCATCGACATTGTCCGCTTTGCCGAGGTCGAAAAGGACCCCGGTCCCCCCGTTCTTTGGATCGGGCGTAAAACCCGGCTCTCTCTCCCGCAAGGATACCGAGGCCGCCACCGTCGATTGCGAAGGACTGCTCAGTAAGTTTAAGCTCACCGACGTCGAGGTCGCGTTCCGGGAGTCGCTCTTCATCCGGTCGGCCCATCCTAAGCTTCTCAAATACGTCTACTCGTCAAACCCAACCGCCGGCGTTCGCGCTCCTCTCACTACCGCACTCGGTCTGCAAATCGCTGCCCAAGACACGATGTACGCTGAGGGAACCAGAGCTCTCTATATCTCCGAAAGCCACGACAGCGAGAAAGTGTACATTCTCACCGCTCGTCACGTCGTCTTCCCACGAAACGCAGGGTCTAATGAGCTCTACTATTGCACGCGGACCAACCGGCATCATCGCAAAGACATCCTCCCTGGTCCCTGGGCCTTCCAGAAGGTACTCAAGTCCACTATGGGCAAGATCGGGGGTGACTTGATTATGGTTGGACCACCTCAACCGGCAGCTCGACCATTTGAAGACGACCGATGGCCCACGGGGACGTCGATGACGTCGCGGAGGAGCGGACGATGGTTGAGCGCGATTTGAAGGCGGCGGAGGCATCGATCAAAGCCCATAACCAATTCCACGACGAAACCACAAATACTGGAGCGAAGAGAGCCAGCGCGTCATAGGCCACATCGCCTACTCCCCTCCCATCTCCGTCGGTACCGGCACCGAACGTTACACGGAGGACTGGGCCTCTCATTGAGCTCGACCACGACAAGATCGACTGGAAAGAACTTTAAGGGCAACGTTATCGAGCTAGGTACGTTTTAATCTATCCCATTCAAGCTGTCTACTCTAACTGCTATATCCAGGCACAAATATTCCAGCGCACGAGTTTCATTTCAAGATGTCCCCGGCGGCCCCCACCTTCAAATACCCGCCTGACCGCCTCTTCCCGCTCCAGGGCGTCATCGAGGAAGACGAGCTGCGCCGCCCACAAATGCGTGACGCGGCCGGCGAACCATGCCTCACTGTAGCCAAGAACGGTTGCACTACAGGCGTGACCATTGGCTGCGCTACCGGCATCAAGTCCTTCGTGCGTGAGTACTTCCCGGACGGCACCCACGAGACGTCTGTGGAATGGGCAATCCTTCCGCACGATGACAAGGCTGGAGCATTCTCTGCGCCGGGTGACTCTGGCGCTATCATCTTTGACGGCAGGGGACGTATCGGGGGTCTTCTCACTGGCGGTGCCGGCAAGACGAACTCCATTGACATCACGTACGGGACGGCCGTTCTACTGGCTCATGCAGCGTATTAAGGAACACTTTCCCCACGCCCATCTCTACCAGGCCACGGCTTAGGCGATGCGATATTACTGTATAGTCACGATCACTGTGAATGGCCTGTGACCTGTGACCCTCCTGGACCTTGTCGAATTAACGAGAGCCGGCCGGCCTATTAACAAATACAGACTTTGGGGATTGTGACATCAAAGTTTGAATGATTTTCTTATCCGAATAGACTTTTAGCCAATATGTAACTGAATGTGCAATGAGAATGTTCTTGAATTCTTACACAGTAACATTGCGATCTACTTCAAGTCTAAAGTAAGAATACTCGACCACTCAGCTTCAGAACCTGCGAATACATCATTACGCCGTACGACGCTATCCCTGTCTTTGATGGCAACGAGCTCGAACAGAGTTACACTACCGTAGATTCTTGGGATGAACACAAATGCATTGGTTGTGGCTGAACCTATGAAGATGTACTCTGTAACGTCGCTGCAGTTGGGGAGCAACTTCTTATCATCCCACCAAAGTGACGGTGCGTCGGTGTGGGCCCGTGCACATCATGGTAGGCGACGCGATGTCATAAATGACTGAAGAGGACAAAATGACACGATAGACTTACAAGCGGGCCAAATCACGTGGTCGCGAACGGCACGTGTGGTTGTGCGCTCATCTTCGCTTCTTTCTCCTTGCCCTCGCACAGACATTTTTTTTACCTGCTATACTTGCCAAAAGATAATTATCAGCTCGTCAGACGTGATTTAGAGGTATTCACTGAATGTTCTGATATCATCCAACTGCGCGTGCTGACACTTGCATTCTCTGCCTACTAGTACTAGTACTATGTCGAACCTCTCCGAAATATTGGAACTGCTGGTCCAGCAGCATGCATCCAACCTCGACTATGACTTGCCACAGATCTTTTCTCCCTTTCTGAATACGAATAACCTTCCCGCGGAATCCGATGCCAAAGTCTTGAAAGGCCTATCCAAACACGTATCTGAGGCCCTTCACCTCATAGCGTTAGACATGGAGTCTCTCCTCAGCGCCCATTCGCAACTGAAGAAAATCCAAGACCACCTCCTGCGTGTGGCCGCTGATATCAAGAAAGCCATGCCTCCCATCACGCGCCTTCCTGTGGAGATGCTGATGCAGATTTTCAAGGAAGCGGCTTCTGAGATGGGTGACTCGGACGCTTTGGATATGCGATGGGAACCGTTTGTCATTAGTCGCGTGTGCCGCAAGTGGAGGGCTATCGCAACAAAGCAGTGCCCGGATATCTGGTGTAAATTTATGCTCGAGCGGCCCACGTGGGATCTTATGAAAGACCCCGTCGCTCTCCTTTCATTGGTCCTTTCCCGTGGGGCGGAGCGATCTTTGGAGTTCAAATTTGAAGGAGCGGTAGAGGGCTCGTCGGGCGACGATGACGAGGTATATGCACGTAAACCACCATATTACTTCAGGGATGACGGTGTCACGGAGCAACTCTTACAGTCTTTGGTTCGCCATTGTCATCGATGGAGGGATGCCTACTTCGCCATTCCAGCTCGTCTTTTCCATCTTCTATCGCCTATTCAAGGAAAATTACCGGCTCTCATTCATTTCACCATCAATCGTATTGCTGATAACCTCACCATGCCGTCGTCCATTCTAACTGTATCCCATATCTTGGACGGTGCGCCTCTTTTGGAAGACGTGTCCTTGTCCCGTTCCACAGACGATGATTTCCCAGTACTCATTCATTGGGGAGTGCCCAACCTAACCTCATATACAGACGATCGGTCAAGAGTCGGAGACGCGGCGCTTCACCAGCACTTCCTCGATATAATCCGCACCTCGCCTCATCTCACAAGTTTTTCCGTCAAGTATGTGAGTCCTGTCACCCTCGCTGCACCCCAGAGTCGCATCGTGCATCTGTGTATCACAAGGCTAAGTGCCGCGGATGGGACATTTCTTCGTAGCCTCGTATTGCCAGGGTTAAAGCATGTGGAGCTGCTAGGGAATACCTTATTACCACTATCCCAGCCCGATAACCACCACGAGATATCATCGTTATATGATCTCATCGTTCATTCTGCATGCTCCCTATCCTCCCTCAAGATCGCACACTGCGCTATCAATGAGACCCTCATCCATATTTTGGAAGCCAGCCCAGGCCTTACCAGCCTGACACTAGACTTCTTCTCGTCGGGTGGTGATTACCCACGCACTATAGAGAACCTGTTTGACCGGCTCAGGAGCTTCGAGCATGCTCTGGTTCCAAGACTGCAGAGTCTCGCGCTGACCTTGAAAGACACTGATTTCCTCCGATCCGGTTCAGATATCGGGCTTTTTGGTCACCTTTTTGGACATCTCATGGAGGATCGGAGGAGGAAGGGGAGTTTGCGCTCGGTTACGATCAGGATTCCCTGGGGAGCAGCTCCCCAATCAAAGTTTGCACTATCCCAGGGTTGCCGGGAAAAGTTGATCAGACTGAAGGATGAAGGAATGAATGTGGAGTTCATTAGTCTAGGAGACTCGCTCCTGTGAATTTGTAGTTTCTTGTAGCATCTACATTTCGCGAGGGTGGTGATGTAGCTATTTGCACTGTCAAAGTTGAACAAAATATATGTTGCATCGTTCAAGGGTGGTTCCTAAAAAGGGCAGGCCTAATAGCGTCGGTGCGTGGCCCTTGTCCCGTTCGAATCTCAGCACGTCACTATCCATTCTTGCGACTACATTCGGAGTTCCCAGCTTGCGAGACGTACAAAAATTGACCATTCTGTTCAGTCCATTCTCCAACGCTATACGCATTACTGCCATGTCCAAACCTGCTCGAATAAGCACAGGCTGCGGTACACCCAGACTCCGCGTCTTCTCTTTCACTGTCGCCTGGATTCTTCTAGAAATTTGGTATTTATGTTTGGGTAAGCAGCAGTGAACAAAAACTTGCCGCGCTATCATGATCGACTAGTAAGACTCTGTACAAGTAGAACATACGGGTCACCAAGGTCAAGCTAGTGAACACCCTGAGACTGGGCAATTACTTCAATCACTTTCTTCCACCGTTGTCGAGCGTCATCTGCGCTATCATTATCATTACCCTCAATAGATTCTCTCATCAGTGCCACTAGCTTCTTCATGTCGTCCAGTATATCATCTGAGTAGGTTATCCGGCAACCCAACTGCATCGCAACGGCAGAGGACGATATAAAAACAACTGTTATACCTTCATCCGAAGTATGATTGGATTTGGCGTAGCGAATGAGATCCGGAGGAATCTTAGGGACTAGATTTTATATTGAGTAACTGCTAGAACTCAAAGACGGAACAAGAAACTTACTCAATGCCAACTGTGAATCTCTCGTATTGGAGTCTGATAAGATTTGAAGCAGGGTTTGTGACCAAGAGTGGATATTTGCGCGGGCACGCAGATCGTTAGGGGATGTGCCGGAAAGACATTCATTGATCCGAGTTGCAAAGAGAGACCTAATCGTGTTTAGAAGTTCATCATCGGTGATAGGTGAGGCTGCAAGCAGGGTGCAGAAGACGACAAAGCAGCTTTCATCGGACTCTGCGTTGCCGTCCTCGCATGTTGTTGGGGGTATGTCGACCAAGGCATGCGTCACATAATGAAGTTCGGATGAGGTTAATCTCTCCTGCCACCAGCGACCGCCAGTGTATCCGTTGTCATCCGCACCGGCGAGTGACGCTGCTTTGTGGTATACCAAACATCTTTGCTGAGAATCCTATGAGTATCCTGGAGATATGCTGGGATTGTGAGGTGGAGAACGTACATCTGAATTCCCATACAACATACATAGCATGAGAATGGCTGTCGGGTCGCCGGGATTATAAGAAACCAGCTGAACACTCTCAAGGCTCACAAACTTGGCCAAGAGGTTTTTTCATAGACGCCCTCACTTGTGGATAATCCGCCCACATTTCCCAGACGGAGTTTCCATTATAACGAAACAAGGTAGGAGCCCACGCATTCAGGAAACGCCACTTATAATCCTCTTGGACATCTGCTGATGCTAGGCACACCCCTATCGTGCCTAGCATCTTTACTAGTTCACGTTCCTCGTTGAACCCAAGTCCACCCAACTGAGTGGCCTGGAAATGAGCGACATTTATTGCAGCACTCACTGAATAAAAGAACGCAGTGCTCGAGGTTTTCTCAATCAGATATGCTCGACGTACTGAGCTGCCCACAACAGCGACTAACGTAGATAACAGACGAGTTACTGTACGACTGGTCAGAATAATATACACGTATATTTGAAACCGCCTTACCTTCTTGTGAAACAGGAATATTGTTCTCAAGAGGTGTTCCATGCCAGTGCGTGGTCATGGCAAAATTAAGGGTATATGCGATTCCCTGGGCATTGACAACAGAGTGCTGCGTACCATCTTCCTTAACTAAACTTGTCGATAGGTTGACAGCCAATGGCAATAAAAGGCCGGCCAGCTTGTTCAGCCCCGTAAAAATGGTAAGGGCACGCTCGCGATGGTACTCAATCCCAAAGTGCAAGGAACATAATGCGTTGATGTGATCACCATTCAGGACTTGTCGGATCATGGTCATTTCAGACGTATTAGGAAAGGAGCGTAGCAACAGCTCGTACATTTCCTGTATCTCTTCACTGCCTATCCAGCGCCTCCAGGTATCTGAGTACTCCCTTGTTAGGAAGCGTTTCGTGTCGTCGCCTGATGTCGGTGGATCATGCTAGTAGAAGTGGCATAGCAGCTTTGACGCTACTGAACGATCAAGACTCCTGGCGCATTTCCATGCGGATCGGATGCGAGGGTGGTCCCAAGCGACGAAACGACGATGGACCCATAAGAGCGCGCGCGAAAAGTACTCATCTTGTGCAGAGTCCAGGATCTCCAAAGACATCTTCGTCCACATATCCACAGTCTTGACAGGTTCACCTGTGAATACAGAACGGCAAGCGGACCAAGCTCGATACAAATACCAAGCATGAAACGAACGGTACATGGAAGTAGGGTCAAGCGCAGGTGCGAGGGTCGTGGCGAGGAAGTAATGACCGTGAAGCTGGTGGGAACGGTGATTACTCCCGCGACGATGAAATTTAAGGTCCAGAGAAATATAATAAGACCTGTGAAGAAAAGGAAAAGGGAAACAATGAGAAGCACGTATGGGTAGGCGATGGTTCTTAGGAATACTCGGTTCCCATTCTGGCTGGTTAAGAGCAAATGACGCAGGCCTGTCGCCGTGCGGGCTGTGTCAGAGATATGTCGGTCGTCCAAGTGTAATGAAAGAACCACTGTTTGACGAGCAGGGCCATGAGAACTGCCGTCAAGGAGAGGACTAGGCTGGAGAACCAAACAACGTTGATGGCAACGTCAGAACTTGTCGGGGTAAATGAGGAATTTAGTGAAGTAGAGTTTGAGGCCGGATCCTCACGGAGAAACTGGTATGACACGGCGAGGAAAGCTGAAACGAGAGCAGAGTACAGCGCCCCCTATATTCCAGACATTAGAACGAACTATGGGCATAGAAAGATGGAGTAGCTTACAAAAATGAGCACCGTATTCATTTCTTCCGTCCATGCGGAGGTAGTCTTGGAGCCATATTCAGAGATTGTACTGTAACAGTTCTTCCAATGAAAGGTCATGTCTTCTTGATTTGAGTTACGCGTTTCCCTTTCGTGGAAACAGTCATACGATAGATCTATGACCACCTGTGCCCTGTGATCCTGCTTGACATTGATGTGAGATAAAATGGTGGACCCGTGCGCGCGAAGAAATAACGCACAGGTACACTACTAGCCTCTGAGTATATGCCGAACTCAGTAGGTGGAGGTGGAGGTGTAGGTATCTCCGCCAGGTTTTTTTCTTCATCATGCTTGACATCTGTGTGAGATGATATGGGCACAATATCATCCTCTGGCGGGACTTCCGCCTGCGAGTCATCGTACAATTCGTCCCAGGTGACGTTGAAGCCAATTTGACACACTCAGACCGCTGTAGGGTGTAGGGATAGTAGATCAAGGGGATGTTATGGCACAGGCTAGCACTTAACTATATAACAATGACATAGCCCCAACATTACTGCTGCCACGCCTTGCTGGAAGGGCTATGAGAAGATGCTGGAAGATTCAAGCCGGCATCAAACTTGCTGTCAAACGCTGTATAACAGACGTGTGAAGATGGCCTGCCTGCAGTGTTCCTCGCCCATATACCGGCACAAGGTCCCAATGAGGGTGCGAATACTTTGAGCTAGTGGCTGTGCTAAGAATTACTCTTCCTCCCATACTCTATCATTAAGGAAATCATTTGACTACCCTTCGTCTGAAGGGGTGCCTTGGTTTGGTTCAAAGTGTAGAGGCTCAACTGTGACAGATAACTGGCATGCAGGGCAGAGCATAGTGCCACGATGGAATCTTCGGTGCGAAACTTGCTTTTTGTGTCACTTTGGAACTCGATGATCAGTATCTAAGTTACCTACATGCTGAAAAATGGCCCTGCCCTTACACGTGTCTGTGTGAGGTCCCCGATGGACAGAATCCCATTGTCACTCTATGTAGACTCAAACGGCGCAAACAAACAGCATAGCCGGAAACGACACTTTCTTTTCCCTCCTTCGTCCAAGTGTCGGCGTGGCGCGTCAAGAATTGCATGTCCCCCTTCCCCGAAAACGACGTGTTTGTCCAAGAAACGACAACCAGCCACATGCCCGCCATTACCAGTTGTCCATATGTGAACTCTCCATCGTTTTATACCTCCTGGCCCTGAAGTCATAGGTTTCTCTCGAATGACCATTCCAGTATACATGTCTAGGTCAAGAACAGCCGCTGTGTGAAGCCATTTAACTCGTGTTGGAAGAAGGGCGATGAGTAGACGAGGCGTAGGATGGGTGTCATCGTCATAGCTTGCTGGTAATGGCATGGAATTTTTGGTACGGGACTTACTTTTCACGTCATTTGGGCACGCTCATGGAGCATCTTCTATAGGTTCCCGTCTCTGATTACAAGCACGCTGTCCTCCCTGGGAGGAGAAGGGTGGTATGAGCGTGTGGCTTTCAGCGACTACCACATATGTTGCGCCGTTTCACATGGATTGAAGAAACAACATCCTTCCTGTCGTACTTGTTCCTCTTCCCAGACCCCTGCTTGGTTAGCGGTCGTGTTGAGCTCCTGGACGGCGACAATCAGTACGTCCTCATCCAACGTGGATGAGGATGGTTTGTAGGTAGGGATGGTGTGAAGGTCCCGGTGGAGGAGGTCCAAATGGTACCGTAGTTGACTCGACGGCGAGTTCCGTGCGTTGAAATCAGTCCAAGTTCGACGATTAATTAATTGACTAGGTAATCCTTCCCCAAATTTTAATCTACGTTCATTTCACTGAATAGAATACAAATATCGCAACAAATTATTCATGAAATCATAATCATCTTCAGCATCTCCTTTGGTGCGATAGGGAAAGACAATGTCAAGAGCCCATTTTTGAGAGAAGCTATGATGTCTTCTTCCTACAGATGACGTTGGTGTCTTTTCTCATGTACGAAGAATATTGATGCACTCTTACCTGGATTCCGAGAGGAGTCGCCAACGTCCTGTGGAACGTGCCAACGGTGCGCTCACAGATGGTGAGATCACGCGTGTCCCGCTCTGGAGTCTCTATTAGCAGCAATAGGATGAGAAGTACGAGGATTAGAATAATCTGTCTGTATTGCGGTACAACTACGAGGTCTTTTATACCTCTACATATATTCTAGTAAGTTCTATGAGAGTCCTAAATTAATAACTGAGTGAGTAAGGTAGAAACTTCGAGTAGGTTCTTGACTTTGCATGCGGGTAAGGTCCGTTCGTTTGGCTTGCTTCGCTAACACTCCCCCTCAAACCGAAATCATTCCAAGCTTCCGAACGAGAGGCTGGAACTTGAATGAAGGCAGTGCCTTGGTGAGAATGTCGGCTGCCATCTCATTGGTAGGGCAATAGATGACGTTGAGTATTCCAGCTTGTATCTTGTCACGAATAAAATGGTACCGGATGTCGATGTGCTTCGTCCGTGCATGATATTGTCCAAGGTCCGCGTGTGCAAGGGAAATCGCTGATTGATTATCGTTGTAGATTGTAAGGGGAAAAGTGATCGGAGCGAAGAGTTCTGAGATCAAGGCACGGAACCAAAGTGCCTCCTTGGCCGTGGAGGTCATGGCAATATATTCAGCTTCTGTCGTTGATAATGCAACGATTTCTTGTTGCTTTGAGGACCATGATACGGCGCCGCCGTTTAGGATGAATGCATAGCCCGTTACGGCCTTTCTGTTTTCAAGTGACATCCCATCAGCATCACCAAAGATGTCAAGACCTAGGGTCTCATCTGATGCACCGTAAGTTAGGGTCAGGGTCCGAGTACCCTTCAGATACTGGAGTACACGTTTTGCTGTGTTCCAGTGTGGATGACCAGGGTTATCGACGAAGCGTGAGAGGACACAGACAGTGAATGCCAAGTCTGGACGCGTGGCTGTGGCAAGCCATACTAATCCGCCATAAGTTCTCGATATGGAACATTGCGCATGTCACTAATGGCTTCATGATCTGATGGAGCAGGGCATTGGTCGCGTGAGAGCTGGGTGGATGGATCAAGGGGAACGGAGACAGCTTTACAATCTGTCATATGGAATTTTCGTAGAAGGGAATCAATGTAAGTGGTTTGGGAGAGTGTCAGAGTCTTCTTCTTTCTGTCTCGTGTGACCTCCATGCCCAGTAGCCAACTGATAGGTCCAAGCATTGTGATCTTGAAGATGCGACCGATTTCTTCCTGTATCTCATCAATTAATGCGGGTGAGTTGCCGGTGATAGTGCTGTCATCAATGTGAATAGCGATGAATATGAAAATATCTCCTCGAATGAGATGATAGACCTGCATGATCTGATTTGAGAGGGTGGATGCCAAGTGTGGCAAGAGCTGATGTCAGCTTCTCGTACCACTTACGGCTTGACTGTTTGAGTCCGTATATTGTACGTCGTAGGCGGATCACATTGTTCGAATTTCCATTGGTGTAATGGGGTGGCTGTTCCATAAATATTTCTTCATCAGCTGAGAACTCGCCATTGAGGAATGCAGCCGAGTAATCAAACACTTTGATGTCCCAATCAAAACGAGCAGCGAGTGAGAGAATGGTGCAGAGTGATGATAGTTTTGCTGTAGGTGAGAATGTCTCAAAGTAATCCACTCCTTGGACTTGAGTGAATCCTTGTGCAACAAGATGTGCCCTTGTATTTGTTGATCTCCCCATTAGCCTGGCGCTTGATCCGCAGTGCCCACTTTGATCCGACAATATTGCATCCGATTGGTCTTGGCATGGGTCCGTCACCAAACGTGCCTGTCCTCTTCATCGCTTCCATCTCGACATCCATGGCCTGCTTGAACAGCAGCCAGTCTTCCCTCTTCATTGCTTCTTCAACACTTGGTTCATCTGATAGATCTCCCACAGCTGAATATGCATACTCCATCATGTCTGAGTCAGCAACCGGCTCAGTCTGGACAAGATGGGCAGCTCGACGTGTTCGAGTGCCTTCGATAATGTTCTTTACATCGATTTTGCTCGAAATATCTCGCGGCGCGATTGAGGGTATCGGCTTTGGTATTGGGCTTGATGGAGGGGTGTCTGGTGGTGTGTGTGAGTGGGGAACCTGGTAGGGAAAGGGATATAGCTTTGGATAATGCAGGTGTGTGCTGGATGTTTTCTGTCTTCTTTTCATTGCTGACCACCCGCATTCTCCCCCTCATTCAGCACTCTAGTAGCCCTCCTTCACTTCTGCGCGTTTCTGGAAATTTTTATGCTGTGTTCGACACATATGGTGTGATTATTTTGGTAATAAATTCGGTGTCCATTGCTTTCTTGGTCAAAACAAGCCACCGACCCTCACGAGCACGTCCTTCAAGCTTCGAACCATCTGTCAACATGTACCCAGACCTTGCAGCCCCATTCTTGGATATCCCGCAAGTCTGGCTTCGATTTATGGAACACTTCGTATGGTGTACGACTACCATGGCCTTCGACGATGTCCGATCTTCAACCAAATGGCATGCTTCAGTGCCTCGCCCCACAAGTTGTTCGGCAGTCCTGCAGCATGGAGCATGGCTCTGGATCTTCTCAAGAAGTGTGCGATTGAGTCTCTCGGCGACTCCATTATGCTCGGGTGTGTCATGGACTGTGAATCGACGCTGGATTCCTTTCTCAGCTAGGTAGTCATCGAATTCATGACTCTTGTACTCCCCTCCTCCATCTGAATGCAGTATTTTTTATCTTGATGCCATGTACCTTGTCCCATCTCGCCTCAAGATCTTTGAATGACTGCAGCGTCTCAGTCTTTTGAGTGAAGTAGCATAGCTACAGAGTAGCGCGATGCTGTCGTCTGTAAAAGTGACGTAGTATTTCTTGTGTTGGGGTGTTTTCAATGGTTGCTGGTCCCCACACGTCGCTGTGAACCTGATCGCCTACTCCCCCTGATGCGTCGTTCTCCCTAGACTTGGAGATTGCTTTCCTTGTCATTCTACCATGTAGACATGATGGGCATTGATCCTTCGAGGTAGGGCTCCCTTCATCGAGTTCTAGACCATCAACTAATTGATCTTTGACAAGCTTCTTTGCCGCATCAACTGGAAGATGACCCATCAGCTGATGCAATTCATCTGGTGTCACAATTCGCGGTCCATCATCAACAGTGATAGGCTTCTGGATGGGGAACCGGTACACGGAGTCTGTATAACCCATTGATGTGAGGTATTGATCCAATTTGGTGATGCTTCTTGTCAAAATGCGGCACTCCTCATCCTTTGAAATCAAGGGAATAGCCTGCCTGGGTGATGTGACCAACAGAAAGGAGTGTAACTCTGAGATTAGGTGCGTGGAGTACGTCTTTAACAAGGAACCTTTCGTCATCTGTTTCTTTCCATTAGGAATTGTGATATGCATGTCACCCTTCCCAAGCGCTTCGAATTTCTTCTTGTCCGCTGCCATTATTCCTGAGGTTTGATAGCTGTATAGTTCATCAACCTATGACGTGATGGTGTCATATGCTGTGTAGCACCGAGTCGAAGAAGATTATATCAACTTGTGCTTGCACTCTGTGTCAGCAACAGGGCTGCAAGATTTCCAGAGGTAAGTGAGGTTATTTCTCCAATGAGCTCTGGTGTACTGATGTCTAATTCATCAGTTTCGTGTCACTGTCTTCATCTTTGCTATCGCTGATGTCCTGGAGGGATGGCAGCTCCGAGAAGTCTTCTCCATCATCTTCTTCTTCTGCGAACCATGCAGCATCAAACTCCTTGTCTGCCTTTGCTGAATTCGCTTGTCCATGACCCTTCCTTGGGCCTTGGCCTTCTTTTCCTCCTCCCTTTGCCCAACAATCCCTCGCCATATGTCCCTTCCGGTGGCAGTTATAGCACTCCACCGATTTCCTTGGCTTCTTTCCACTATTCCCACTATAGAATGCGGCTTCCTTCTCACCCCTTCCTGCTGACCTGACCTTTCGTCGGTCAGCTCATCATTGATGCCCTGTAGCACCATGTCAGGATCGAGAGCCTTGCCAAGGAGTGTTGATGCACCTGTAAGCGCTGATGAGCCTGCAGGCTCTGTGTGCTCATAAATTCGCGGACCTGTAATAATTGAGCTACATTTCACATCCCTTCCGAACTTTCATATCAAGCACAGCCATGATCTTCAGGCACCTTGATCATGAATACCATCAAACCCCTTCCGGATCTGCATAACAGCCTTTCCTGATCATTTGGAATAGCTGCAGATGACTTGCATTCCATTACACAGTTCAAAGGACCAGTCAGCGAACTTAATAATTTGCTAGGGTCAGCCACAGTCAAATCCTTACCAAGGCTGTTTAATTTGCACAGTTATGGCTTATAAAGTTCGCTTATAAGTTCGCTTGGTACAAGGATTGCTCAGAAGTAACAGCTACTTGCACAGCAATGCACAGTTGCACAGTTACTAGAGTTATAAAGCTGCTGACTGATTCCAACACAGCAGTAGTAAAGGGAGGTTAATAATACTCTATTCCGCAGTAAATAGTTCGCTTGTGTTGCGAATCAACCAGGCAAGGACCAATGTAGCTTACATACAAGTATTTCTCAAGTAGTATAAAGGTAGTGTTACAATTTTTCCTTTATATCTATTTATCAAGCGCTTATCGCTATCTTATCATATCTCAAGCGCTTGTCCACAGTTCCACGACTATAACGGACGTCTCAATGATGGTACTACGGCTCGCAACTATCGCCTGACTACCTCATCGTTCTCTTGCTGTTTCCGCATGACAACCACGGTTGTCATTCTATTCTTAGCTCTTCGGTTTCCCTATATAAGTAGTGTAGCTCTCGCTGTATATCCCCAGCTTCGAGCTAAAGTTTTATCTATACCAACTTTCACTCTCACACAAGAGAACTCGACTAAACCTTTAGTCCTTCCTCGCTGAGCTATAGACTCACAAGTCTCTCTGCGGTGATTGTCCGAACACGAGACAGCCGCAGTCTAGACCCGTCTATAGTCACGTGAAGACCGGGTCTAACAGGTAGCTAAGTAAAAAGTCGTTAGAAGGAGACCCCAAGAGAGACACCTAGAGAATAAGTTTGCGAACTTGTTCCTTGTGTTCCACACCTCTTACATCCGATACACACACCCGAAGTTTTAGTTCTCTACTGTTCATTAGAGAATAACAATTAGTGAACTTCCCTTCACTAAAAGTTACCTATAACTTTGCGTGCTTGCCTCTTGTCCAAAAACCTCGCTAGGAAACCTTTACTGGTTACCCTTGCGTGGCATTCTCGACATCTAAAGTTCGCTTGCATACCTGTGCGCTTCAAAGAGCAATCCGCAGCTAGGATTGAAGCCCTTTAGCCACTAACACCCTTGTACAACCGTTTCCGAACCTAGGAAACAACACCACTTAACTCTTATTGAGTTAGACACCTTGGACCATTAGCTACCTTTCCAATAGAAGGAAAAGTTCGCGACAGCTCCCTATTGAAGCCGACTCAAGATTGATACCAACTAGCTTGATATTAGGATCTTTAAACCTATATCTTGCTTGCACGTACTTTTCTTGGACAAAACTTCGCTACCACTCGGAACCAGAGCTTCATAAGTTCGCATAGAGCTTACTGACTGAAGCTACAGACAGATTTCCGAACCAAAACCTCGCACCACATATAGGTTGCCCCCACTCAGCATACACCCACGTTTACGCATCGCTTCCCTTCCAGGAAACTTCGCGTACATAACTTGAGCCTCTCTAGACCATTAGGGACTCATAACAACCGTAGCAAAAGTTTGCTACCATCCTAGGAAGCTATAGTCACCGCATGGAGGTGCAAGACTAGACTCGCTAGAACCTGCCTTCAGATTAGCTGCTTGATAGCACTTGCCGTTATAGGTCTTGTGTTTTCTGCCTGCAGGAGTCCTTAGGTTCATCAGCGCAGAGAGGTATGTTTCGAATGAGGCAGGAAGTGATCCGAGGACTATTGCGACAAAATTATCGTCGCCTGGATCTGCTCCCATCGCGATAAGGTCCTCGCGTATGGACTGTAGCTTCGTAAGGTGAGTCTTCACATCACCTCCTTCTGCGCATCGCTCATCCTGGAGCTTCCGGCGCAGGTCAACCGTTACCATCTTTGATTTCTTCTCATACTCCGACTTTACCTTGTTCCACATCGCGTTCACCGTTGCCTCACCCTTCACCTTCAGGAATAACGAATCCGAAATGACTGAGGCAATTCCTTGCTTGATTACGGCCTGCTCAGATTTCCAAATCCGACGCTTCTTTGCATACTCATTCAACACCTTTGTCTCGTCTGCTGTGGGATTCTTGGGATCTACCACAGCTGGTGCAGTCGGTTCTGTCATTACCATGACATCCTCGAAGTGATCACTCAGACCCGCAGCATCAACAGCGAAAAGGAAGCGGTCACGAAAGAAGATCCAGTTCGTGCCATCAGCCTTGCATGTGGGGAGCTTGGCGAAGTATTCGCCGAGTTTCGCAGTGGATGAGAAAGTGTTGGTGGACATGATAGATGGGTAGTGAGTCTAGTATGCGAGGTGAGTGTGTTATCGTTGAGATTTAGTTATGGCCGGGGCCCATAACCTATTAGCAGCAATAGGATGAGAAGTAAGAGGATTAGAATAATCTGTCTGTATTGCGGTACAACTACAAGGTCTTTTATACCTCTACATATATTCTAGTAAGTTCTACGAGAGTCCTAAATTAATAACTGAGTGAGTAAGGTAGAAACTTCGAGTAGGTTCTTGACTTTGCATGTGGGTAAGGTCCGTTCGTTTGGCTTGCTTCGCTAACATATCTGTAGAACTCCGACAGTACCAATGAATGCATGTGCATCAGAGACATCAATACAAGGTCCCCAATGTATAATTGATGCGACTATGCTCTCCAATGGTAATCTGCCTGAATACGTGCATCTGTGACCTAGCACAGTGATTTCTGCACAGCAAAGGTAGGCCTTCTTGCCTGAAAACGTGCCTCCACAATATTTCATGCATTGAACAATTCGATTTAGGTTCTGGAAATGCTCCCAAACGAATCTTCTAATGCTGTGATTGAGAGGAATGGTCTCGTAGCCTCCTTCAATTTTGTAGCGAGTCTCTGGTCCTCGAACTGGGATGTCATCGATGTAAGGAATGGTGAACTCTGGAATTTCGGGTTGTAGAATGAAGGTAATGTCATCATGGAATATTGGAATGGAATTGGTCCAACCCATGGGTAAGGTGACTAAACATAATGCTCCATATGGTGTCTGAAAGGTGGTGAAGTCACATGAGGACTCTGCTAATAAATGTTCATCATAACCAATGAATAGGTCTAAGGTAGCACCACAAGCATGGCCAGCAAAATGTTCTGCTAACGGGTCGGTGGCTGGTGGTAATCTGGAATGTGCAATGGTAACTTCATTCAACGGTTCTAAGCTGTGGACTATTCGAAGACTCTTGCCATCTTTCTTTAAAACTGTGAACCATCTCAATTGGTATGAAGAATTGGAAGGCTCGTATACACCTGCTTCAATTTTTGTCTTGATTATATGGCAAACTTCTGCATAAATTCCAGGGGGAATGGGTATATTTCGTAGTACCCAAGGAGTGTGTTTGACGACTGGAATATTGACTGGAGGAAAGAAATCTCAACGAAAACTGCCTCATTCATTGTCTTCCCATGCAAATGCCTTCTCTTGGACTGTCATGAAATGATGCATAAGCTTCATTTCTTCTGGCCAAAGAAAACCATCATTATGGATGGAATCGATGTATTCCTTGCGTTCTTGGGTATAACGTTCGGTAGGAATGAATGGTGGGGGGGTAGGAGATAACATTGGTATTTCGGCCAATGGATCTCCACAGATATTGTGAATGATATGAAATTTGTCAGGCAAAGTTGCAAGTACCGGTTTTGTTTTCAACGCAACTGGCTTGTACTTTTTGCCTGCAAATATTGAGACTTTCTTATCGAACCATGGCTCGTAGGATTGATCTCCAATAATATTAGATCTGTAAAGACGGTACATATAACCTTGGGGTTTGGTAACAGAAATGGAATCGGAATTATCTGAAGTATACTGGGGCAGAATGGAATATAAAGGTAGCTCTCGCTCGCAATTGCTGGGTAGAGAAAATTCGGCAAAAGGGCTGGAACTGTACACAGTTTCTGTTGACCATAGTGATTGTGTAAATGTAGTGGGATGGATAGGGAATTTATTAGGGTCGCAGGCTGATAAATATTGAGTCGAAGCTTTGTCTGAGTCAAATTCTGATTTCGAGGCGGCATAGGCAATAATTTGAGGTTCTTGATTCACGTCTAATTCGATGACGAGGGCAATCTCCTCGATGTCATCTTTGATGGGTTCTTCTAGTCAATTGTCCCACAAAAAGGGAACATGATTAAGGATGCGGGGATGACCATGCAGGATTGTCGGGATGGTGGCTGTTTTTCTGGTATTCGGATCATGAATCATGATGGTCTGATTCTCATCAGAGTAATTCCGTACGATGCTCTGAGTTAACGTGTCGAAGGGCCTGCCAAGCAAAATATCATAGGCAGACTGCCTAATGACATGAACTTGGAGATATAACGTGATGTCACCGAACAAAAACGCGACATTTCATGCTAGACCCAAAGAATAATTCATGGTTCCATTGGCTGATTGCATCTCGAGGACAACTGTCAGATCGTAAATTAACCCCAACCACAAACAAACGGCTTCTGACATGGAGATAACTTGTGATCCGGGATCAATGATACACTTGACTTTGAGCTGGTGATCAACCATGGGTATGATAGATCACAACGAAATGGAATCTGCTGTGCATTTCAAAGGGCCAGTCTTCTCTCCTTGTTTGATCCGAGCTTCATATGGATCAGGGACGACTGAGGATCCCTCTGGCAGATCCGCACGTTTATTACTGTCTGCAGACTCGAGTGCATTGACAAAAGTGGATGGCATGCTGTATAAAAGAGTGGAAGTTTTGCCATGTTCCTCTTTGTCTGACGACTTAACTGTGATTTCTACAGTTTTGGGTCCAGTGAACGGCAATGCTAACTCCTTTTGAAACTGCTCCACCATGCTAGGAACTTTGTGCTTGGTGTTATCTTCCTTAATCATTTCCCTGATGGCTGGTGATAAGGAATATAGCTCTTGATGCGATAACGTGATGGTGGAGTCGAGCGTGCGCTCATAGACTTCTTGCACAACATGTGAGCCTTCTATCGGAGCTCTAGTCCTATATGCGGGTTCATTGTCCTTGGGATGCTTGCGGATATCTGGTTTAGCACCTGCATTACGAACTGCTGGCGGTGCATAAGTGGCTGGCTTTGCTGTGGCAAAAGGATGAATGTCTTCGGGGATAAGCTGAGCTACATGCTCCTTGACTGGTGCATGCTCAGGAATATCCATGACTATATTCGACTGGTCTGGCAGCTCATAAGACGGAAACTTCAAGATGGAATTCCTGCTATTGTGAACAAAAGTCTTGGCTTTCTCGAATTGACGTGGAGAATAAGACTCGATGATGGCTGCTGCAGCCTCATCATTGTGCTGGATCTGCTGGGGAATGGAAATATCTTCATCATCCGAGTCCTCAATGAGGGCAGGCATGCTGTCATAATCCGGGGTAAGATCTTGATCGAATGGATCAATACTTTTGGATACGTCAACTCCAGTCATGTCATTATCCTCAGCTCCCTCTACAGCTTTACGACTGATACACATCTGGTGACCAACTTTAGCTGGAATCTGAATAACAGCAGGCTCCACAGCTACTGCAGGGCTAGCCTTCTTGAGTGGTCCATGTTTTAACTTCGGAACCTCGATGACGACCTGACATAACATGGTATCCATGCTATCAGCACTTTTTGGATCAACGGCAGCATTCATAAACTGTTTGATGCCCTGAATCTCTTTGCCAATAGCTTCTGATTTGGCAATAAGCACTTCAAGATGCTGGTGCTGATGAGCCTCCGGGCTCTGTATGCTCAGAATTTCATGAAATTACCCTTAATTCCTACACCAAGTCCACCTGACGGACTTTCACCAAACCAGTCATTGCCAACATGGCAATACCACTTTTGTATCATGGCAATATGTCTTCGCATGTTGGTTATCCATCCCATCTTGAAATCCAACACTTCACAGCATTATGGACACGTTAACACTGATTTTGATGGGCCCCTGATCATATATGGTAATGCCGCATCCGCATCAAAGCACGTCGCTACACATCATTGATCGCTAGACCCTATTGATGTCACCTATCACCGCACTCATCCATCAAAGATATCAACCTATCACGGATACTCCAGAACTATGGTGACTCAAGCTGTTACTTCACCAAGTTGGCACGTCATTAGAAATGCATTGGGCGACCTCAGCGACACTAGCACGTCTTTACAATCCACAGCACACGCAGTCGAAACAGCAAGAACCGGCCCGATAGCTGGACTCCACTATAGAACGTTTTCTAACCAAGCATGGCAATTCGAACAACACTGTATACTTCAGCTGATGGATATAGGTCACGTTTATTCAGGATTTTACTCAGCTAAGGCCTTACAGCCTTAGTAAAAAGTTGCTTGAAATTCTATTAATATATGTAGGACTTTAGTATAAAAACGTAGATTACCATAGCGTTCAGTACTTTTCGACCCCAGTGGGTACACTCTCATTCACCAGACTATGCTTGTATTGATTCTCGTACACGTCAATCCATCGTACACTGTATTCACCGCACGCACCAACAATAAATTGACTAGTCAGACCAGCAAATCTCTACGAATCTGTCCATTGTTTCTATAGGATCACCATACGTTTATTCGTCGTTTCACGGCAATATTCATCTTGCATTGCATATAGTCGATTGCACGTCAACTCGCAGCATTGCTTGAGTTATTCCATGGTTCTTTAACTGTGAAGAAGACATTTCCATCCCTCTTTACTCTTAACACTATTGGTACACATCAATATCGTGCCAATATGTGATTGACCGCGCCATACCTCACCCCCTGTTTACTTTATAGGCAGCACCAGTTTCAACTTCACCAGATAGGACCGTTTTACCAGTTTTCACCTTCACCATCATCATCGTCACCCACTTGGGTAGTCTCAGAGCAGACTTAGGATCAGTATCAGTATAGGACCAGTTCAGCAATCATTTCAGTATAGGAAATCCCAGTGTGGATTATAGGATAAGTTTTTGACATCAGATAGGATCATTTTCAGCCCAGTACCATTCGCCTCCAGTTTCTGTATCAGCCCATCCAGTTTAGGATCAGTTTCAGCCAGTTTCAGCACCTCATTCATGTTTATTCGATCGACCAGCATGTTTATTCCCAGCATCGCCCATCCCTCGATCTATTGCCGTATCGTTCAGGCATTTCCCTCTCGTTTCCCCACTCGTATTAATGTCTCGAGCACGTTTTCTCGAGTCTCATTCTCCATTCCCATTTCAGAATACGGTTTCTTGATATTCACGTCATATCAGGCGCCGTTCCCTCTCGTTCTACAAGACCTCATGACTTACAGTCATTCTTTCGATTCCTCAACACTCACATCATATTATCTGCTTGACTGCATAGTCCAAGCATATCTTCGCACCCTTAAAGCTTTGATTTACTGCATGGAGGTGCCCCAAACCCACTCACACACATGATCGTCCTAGTATTACCGTGTTCACACGTTTATTCTCCATACTCCGCCTGAGTTTGGTTTTGCTGTTGCCATGGAAGTCTAGGTTCATCAGCGCGCATCAATGCCAGGTGCGGGCGTATTGAGCAATTGTGAATTGACATGAACTGGCATCGAAGAAAGATGTGGTTGACTGGAACTGGGCTTGACAATGGTGTTCATCATATGAGTGATACCTGTCTGACCAGGGTTCTGACGATGCCATTCTTCAATGCAATCTTTAAGCCAAGTGCCTTGGATATTCCGTGGAACCCAGGTGCCGGTAGACAGAACGATCTTCCCATTTATATTGCGCCTGCACTTTCCATCGTGAATCATTTCCTCGACTTTAGGACATTCTCGAATAAAATGCCCTATTTCTCCACAAAAACTGCAATTTTGACCTGTGGCAGCATTCGCGAAATTACTTTGAGCTGGCGGTCCAGATGAAAAACATGTCTGCTGGGCCTTCTGGAATCAATCGTTCGAGTTCAATTGTAATAACATCTCACCAAGTTTGATGAGCTGATTGATATGCTCCATCTTAACTTGCAGCTTGACTGGTTCCTCTTTGATGTGAATGACTGGCTGGGAATGTGAAACTGGAGCTGGGTACGGCATCTCAGATGGTCTAGCTGGTGCCGCTTCATGGAAACTGTGAGTGGGCATGCTGCTAATATGACTCTTGCCCTTATCTGTGCCTTGTAAGATGAATTGGGCGGCAGCATAAATATCCTCGAGTTTGTATGGGTCTGCGGGATGGTGATCTGGTAGCTTGATCTGGAGTCGGTGCGAAATGGAATCCCAAACATGACTGGGAAAGCCTTTGCTGAACATATTGCCGGACTCGTGGTCGGACATTCGATTATTGGCAATTAAATGCTTGACTTTGGGATAGAACTCTCGATAAAATGCTCCTAGATCTGCAAGATTATCAACCTTGCACACGAATTTTCCAATGATGTGCTCAAGATCGTGTCTCTCGTATTTCCATGTGGTGCTAGCATCAGGGTACTGTGCAACAACAGCTTTCTTGAAGTCCTCATAGGTTTTTCCTGCTTCGCTATATTCGTGCAAGCTCTCCCAAAATTCGGAAACCGTTAGGCCAGGATAATAAATGAACCATTTCTTCTTCTCGGCGTCATCTGTGATAGAATGAAGGGTAAAGAGGCCCTCGATATCATTGATGTAATGTGCCAATTTGCATCCTGGACTAATTTTGTCAATGATGTTGGGAGCACTCTTCTCTTTTCTAAATGGCATAGGCATGGTGACTGGTGGTACTAGGGGAATAACTGGTGGTGTAACTGGTTGTTGGTTCTGACGAACTGGTGGTAAAATGGGAAGAATGGGAAAATATGAGGTCGATGCCTTGGTAGGTGGTTCAAAGGTGATACTTTGTTCAAAGGATTCATCTTTGAGACCAAAGGTAAGGGTGGTAGCTGTATCTGGGAGTAATTTGTCGCTAGATCCAACGGATTCTTCTTGTCGATAATCTGTGAAGGAGGTGGATTCTACATGGTAGCCTCCAAAAATGTTGCCTGTGTAAGGTGAAGCAGGTGCGGTGCCATAGTTAGAACCAAATAATTCGGTGGTAACCTTGGTCTCGTCTTCTTCATCTTCTGGTTCTGAAAACTCGAAGTCTTCGCAAGTGGAAATGTCGAGTTCTGTGGGATATGGGGATGGTGGAGAGTCTATGAAACTCCCTGGAATGGGACTACAAGGGGATGGTGGTAACAGGGTTTCTGTAGCAACAGTTGGCAATGTCACTGTAGACAGTGCTAAATGCACTGTAGATTCTTGTAATTGACGACATGCAGTGGTGTTTCTAAGACCTCTGTCCAAAACGGGAATATACAGGGTGGTTCTTTTGAATTTTCATGAAATGGTGGTAAATCCGGGTTCATAGCAAGTAGATGCTTGCTACAAAGGGCAAATTGAAAGGTGGTAAATGCATATAACGCTATAAAGAATTGATTCGGATGTGAACTAGACCCCCTTGCAGTGGGCTCCAGAAATGATGAGCCTAGACTTCTGTGGCAATGGCAAAACCAAACTTGGGCAGAGTATGGAGAATAAATGTGTGAACATGGCAATACTAGGACGATCATGTGTGTGAGTGGGTTTGGGGCACCTCCATGCAGTAAATCAAAGCTTTAAGGGTGCGAAGATACGCTTGGACTATGCAGTCAAGCAGATAATATGACATGAGAGTCAAAGAATTGAAAGAATGACTGTAAGTCATGAGGGTCTCATAGAATGAGAGGGAACAGTGCCTGATATGTCGTGAATATCAAGAAACCATATTCTGAAATGGAAACAGAGAATGAGACTTGAGAAAATGTGCTCGAGACATTAATACAAGTGGGGAAACAAGAGGGAAATGCCTGAACAATACGGCAATAGATCGAGGGATGGGTGATGCTGGGAATAAACATGCTGGTCGATCGAATAAACATGAATGAGGTGCTGAAACTGGCTGAAACTGATCCTAAACTGGACGGGCTGATATGGGAACTGGAGGCGAATGGTACTGGGCTGAAAACAATCCTATCTGATGTCAAAAACTTATCCTATAATCCACACTGGTATTACCTATACTGAAATGATTGCTGAACTGGTCCTATACTGATACTGATCCTAAGTCTGCTCTGAGACTACCCAAGTGGGCGATGATGACAATGGCAAAGGTGAAAACTGGTAAAATGGTCCTATCTGGTGAAGTTGAAACTGGTGCTGCCTATAAAGTAAACGGGGGGCGAGGTTGCCTTTGAATGGTGCGCCATCATTGCCCTCGGTCATTTTAATCCATCCTTGGGCACGCATCTCATTTTATGGGAGCAGAAGATGGTCTTTTAGAATTCCCGCACGCCGCCACCATCTTTATCCCGTCCGCTACGATAACTCACTCCAACACCGTACCCTAAGCTTTCCTTCCTGCGGCATCCTTTCCGGGAACATCTAGACCTAATGAAAGGACCAATCTACATGAGTTTATTTTTGTCTTAAAGTGAAGCCCTGTCACGTGAACACAAATATTATCCCCACAGCGAGGTGGCACCTCTTATCATCCAACGTTCATCATCTAGCAGACATGATGGCGGTTATAGGTTCTACTTCATCATCCTCCTACTCTTTGTATACGCCATACACATCATCGAGAAGCACAGCGGCTGCCAAGGCCCCTGATACCGACCTCAAAGTCAGGGCCAAGCCCAACCTTTCACCCGAATCTCCTGATGCCGCTTGCATGGAAGACACTCCCCTCCCGCTACATTCTTTCTTAGGCCAAGTCCAGAACGCCCAGCCAGGGGAGACTGTGGAAGTAGACACAGATGCAGATACATTCTCTTGGTTGACAAAAAACTTTGATACGGTGACAGCAATGTACCGGGGAAAGTAAGTAATTTCTCTCATCTGAGACAATTCATTGACACGATTTGTTAGATGGGAGCTCATCGACAAGAAGGTGATCGTCACGATTCCAACGATCATACACGAGAGTCTTATGAATGAAGTTACGCGGGCACTGGGCAGGAGGAAGGATTCCACTGAGCTTTCAGTAGCGTCTAACGACGTTCCGGTATACAATGGGATCAAAACCCCCGACATAAATCTCTACGACGAGCGATATAGCCGCGGTGACGCCCTTGGCATCCCCTCTATGTCGATGGAGGTCGGCTACACTGAGACTCGTACGAAGCTTATCTGGGACATTCTTAGGCTAGTCTTAGGGCTACAAGGTAGCCTCCTACTAGCCTTAGGGGTAAACGTGCATTCCGCAAAGGAGCTGATATATCTAGAGATCATTGCTTGTTTGGTTCAAGACTCGGGAACATTGGAGGCCGCCGAGGCAAACAGATTTCAGCATGGGAAGGTGTATGGCCGTCGCGAATACGATGATGAATGGGAGATAGTTCCCCAATCAGACCCCGCAAGCTTCAAGTACTTCAGGATGTTGCCTTCAAATGATCAATCAGACTTGACATTCATTGAATGTAAACTGGCGAAACCATGGAAGGTTTGAGATCTCTTGGATCATCTCTGACATGAAACACTGGCTAATGACACCTCTAGATCACAGAGAAAGACCAAGACAACATTTACATCCCAGCTAAGTCCCTGTTCCGCGAGACAAGGGATACAGACGAACCACTCATTATCTCTGGGGCCGACCTGTGGAAGTGTTGCAAAAAGCGTTACGTTTACAATGAGGCACTCAAAGCGGTTAAGACTGACATGAAGGCAGAGGGACTGTTGAGGAAACGAAAGTGGGGCAAAGTGCACTATGAAGCGGAAGAGGAAGACATGAAGCAGGGAAAAAGGAGACGCATTGTAGGATGAAATGAACTGTGCCATATGTAGGGATACTGGTGTCGCATCTTTTTTTACAAACGATTTTACTTTGCGTCAGCGATTTTGCCTCAGAAAGGATTAGTGCAAAGCTCAGTGGTAGCAACTCTGATATCCCCCGTCTGGTGGTGTCCCAAAGATTTAGAACACTTTCAAGTGTTCGATCCGGGTCGCAGAAACAACGAACAGAAAAAATGAATATAAGATATATATTTTTGTATCTAAAGAATCCATTTATATACTCTAGGCTCCCGAAAAGTCGTCAAGAGGTTGGTTGTAGAGGGAGACGGGGGCTTCTATCCGACGACGATGGGTGTGGGGATGGCCTTCATCGTCCCTGCTGTGCTCGATACGCGGAAGATGTCGGGGGCCATTGCAATAGGCGAGGCTGGGGGATTTCGAGGTAAACAGTGGCAGCGGCAAGCAAAGGTTGACTGCGGGGACTCGGAAGCAGCGAAAACGTCGACATATCGATCCGAAGTCGCTAGTAATGCGAGGAAGCCCAAGAAGCGTGATAAAGTCAAAGGCGGCATCAAGACAACGTCGACGATGCAAATCTGATGATGTATGTCATGGTGTTGGAGGCAGACGTAGCTCAGACCCTTGAAGGCCCAAGAAAGTCGTAGTCACCGTTAGAGGCAAGGAGGATCAATGTTGGAGGTGGTAGCAGTATGGCGACGATGACGGACTTGGCGACGGTTTACACTGCAGCTATTGTGCCTCTGAATGATGTTGCAATCGTCGCCGATGTGCTGGAAGTGCTGCTGAAGTCGGTGGTAGTTGTAGCGGGTAGAACTTGGAAACTTGAGAGAAACGGCAGCAAGCGTGAGCAAAAGATCAATACGACGACCTAAAAAACTTTCATTGCCGTATCTGCCAGTGATCCTGCTACGGTAGCAACCGCAACTGAGGTACTGGAACTCATGGCGAAAAGTCACCAAAGTATTATGTTGAACGGGGTCGTGGCAAGGAGTTGGTGGCAGTAGGATGACGAGAGACGTAGCAACCATATACGCTGCATTTTACCATTCCAATAGTATTGAGGCATTGTCGGGACTGTGGTATGGTGACTGGAGGAGAACCGATCAACCGTGGGCGGCGGGGAGTGGATGGTGATTACGGGGACTTCAAAAACGGTGTTCTCTGTGTATTAAGGTGTTCCAGTTTCAATAGGAGCCGCAGCGACGGTGGTGAATGGGAAGGGAAAAGTTGCCGTTGATTTTAGGGAGGGGTACAGACTCCAAGAGGTTACGGCAGGCGTCACGCCCATCGGGAGCATTTGCGAGATCTTTGAGCTTCCTAGTCCTGCCGTGGATGTAACCACGATGCTCCTACCAATGTTGTTAGCGTCAGAAAGAAATTAAACGGGATTTTGCTCACTAGGAATCCAAATTGTTCTCCAGGTCGATTTTGCAATCCTTTTGCCCCACAGGCCCTATCCAGCACTTTCCAGAGACCACGTAGTGTAGAGTCAAACTAGCTCACTCAACCGTCTGGGAGCGAGACAGCGCGAGCGAGGGCAATGGTGATCGTGGGGAAAGAGATATTTCCCATGGAAACACGTAGAGGGTCTGTGCGCGTCAAGCGGTGGGAATTCAACCATCCTCTCGCATCCTGTTGCCGTATCAGTGGCACTAGCAATGGCCACAGAACGTATCCATCACACCTCGCACTGCTTGCTCTTCATGCAGTTTCCGGGACCTTCCAGTACGGAAAGAGTACGCGGACGCTTTCGACATTGTCCCTCGGGATATTTGAGGTTGCAGCAGTGGGGTAACGAGGACGGCGATGTTATGGATGGTCCTTGCCGTAGACATTGATGGGACTTGCAGGCGCGGAGAAGGCTGTTGTCGGTATAGAAAGTATGTAGTGAGCGGGCGAAGACGAAGACGATCATGAAGGCCTCAAAGACAATCCTAGAGTGGCCAGCGGTGATAATACCACAGGTGCGGTTGTCTCTAGGCCGATTGAAGCGATGAAAAATTGTCGTTGCCGTTGACGCTACGGAGGGGAGGGAGGTGTTGAAGGAGACGGCGGAAGTACTATGATGACAAAGGAAGCTATATAGCTGTCTACCTGGTATCTTTGTGTGGCGAGGCCGTACGCGCAGTCGTCGCTGGGCTTAAAGTCACGAATAAAATTTGATGTCAGAGCCGAGAAAATGGGGTGTCGAGCAAGGCACAACCACGACAGAAACAAAAGCCATTCTAGCAGTATGCCTAGTAGCTCATAGCGAAAACGGATGTGGGAAAGCCACTCTCCAAACGCTGGATGGTGGAGAAATATCGACACTGTTGTCAGCTGCGTAGGTGGCAGCCTCAGGGGAGATGACAGTGGCGACACCATGACAAGGTCTGGGCATGAGGTCCCAACCGCGCACTCTGATGTGGCACAATCGTTGCGATCCCACTGAATGCAGTTGCAAAAAGGTCGTCCAGGTCGCGGGGGTACCTTGTGAAAATTCCGGAGCGGCGGGCTGAAGACCTCAACAGGAAGGGTAGACGCAATCTGTGCATCGGCTGAATGTCTTCTTTATGAAGTGGCAAAAGTCACCAGGGAGATGGATAGCTCGAGAAGGTGTCGCCCCGTTCTACAAGCCGGTGGGGGGACCCCGAAAGGGAGGTATCCATCTCCCTGAAAGTCACCAATTAACACTGAGGCTATTGCTGAGCATAAGCAACCGGTAGAGTTACGTTCTGAACCCATGCTAGTGCAGCCAGAATGACGTCGCTCGTGGTAGAACTGGGAGGGGGCAGGTAAGCTGCATTCGGACGATGTCAGCGGCCATGAGATGTCAACGAGAACCGTAAAGACGGTCCACACGGATATATTTGGTGCTAAGTCTGCCACTCAGCATATTGGTGTTGGGCTTGAGGCTGGAAATGAGCTGTAATTGGAGTATGGGGCGGGGATGCTGGTGAAGTCGTGAAAAGTCGTCCGCGCGGCATGAAGACGACATCGATGATGACGAATACGGCGACGTATTTTATAGCTTTCGATAGTAGCAGGGTGGATACGTCATGCCCGGGGCAATTGAAGCCCGGAAAGTTGAAGTCGCTGTTAGTACCGGGAGTATTGGAGATTTGTCACCGTTCTTTTGAAGTGGCGGGGAGTGCAACAAGTCGTCCTGTCATCACGGGGGAACTGTGAGCATGAGCCTGGCGGTCGTGCGTAAGTGTCAAAATCCAGAGCAGTAGCGAGTCAATTCACTGCATAGCCATCCTGCAGACGACAACCCCAAAATTGCCGCAAAGATGCCCCACACAGCCCTCGTCCCGCCGAGAGCCGCATTTGATGAGGATGCTCCTGAATTCCCTGGTTTGCTAACGGTGGTAGGCGTGCTGGAACCGATGGCACTTGCGACGATAGTGGTTCCTGTCAGCGACGAGCGCGAACAAGGTATTGACGTGCCACTAAAAGACAGCGATGTCCTCGTAGACGTCAAGGTGCAGAAGCTCTGGGAAAGGGTCTCCATTGTAGGACGCGCGTTTTGGCATACAGACACGACACAGTCCGTAAATTCAGTCGCAAATTCGGTTCTATGTGTGGAATCAGTTAGTTGAAATATCATAAAGGCGACTTTCTCGGTTGCACCTTAGGCAGAACTAGTTTATATTCGCCACGTTGGAGGAGTTCGCATTAGCTGCAAGCAATAAGTTGCTAAGAAATACTGGTTAGATGTGCATGCAAAGAATAAGGATAGCGAACGCACCATGGGTCGAGTACCCATTCAAACTGGATAGTCGGCCGAGAGCGTCGAACTCTCCTGCTACCTCTACAGTTCTGACTCATGCTCATCATTGAGCTCGAGCTTGTCTTGGAACTTGCACTAATCGCTGTCCTCATAGCCAGTAGTATCTCCGACGGTGAGATTCGTCATCGTCAACTGCTCCTGGATGGCAGCAACAGAACAAAGCGGAGGAATGCAAACAACAGGAGTCCGGTCGAATTGTCCCTTAGGCGCCGTGGATACCAGGAAGAGCAGATGCAGTGAATGGTCCAAGCGCGATGATGGTAGGAGACAGCATTTCGATTTGGAGTATTTGTGATTATTGGGTACCCGGACCATTTCCGGGCCTCGTTCCGATTCCTTTGCTGCTAACTCTTCACCCGCCCTGTACGACGTCTGCTCTCTTGAGCACTATTTCATGCTTATATATTATATAGAAAATATAATTGCAGTTGTTTAATAATCCCGTTCTCAGATTAAGGCGAACTGGAAAGAGGATCGGAGCTGAACGTGAACACGAAACGGCAGCCATTTCAATTTTGCTCAGAACCTTTGTTGCTGAGGGCTGGAGCACGTACGAGGGTGCTCCCGTACCCCGTACCCCGCACAGATGGTGGGCATGATGGGGTCCTTTGCAGCAACACACCGGTGGGAACAGATAGCGAAAGTTTTTGAGGGTGTAAAGCTATAGTCAACGCTGTACGCAAAATGCAGGCACATCAGGCGACTTGCGGTCAGCGGAGGGACTCCAAGCCTCGTCATCCTCCTCAGAGCAGAACTCTTCGTCGTAGTATGAATCGTAATCGACATCCTCATCCTCACCATCGGCTTCGTTGACCTCAGGAGACGGTAGACGAATCTCCGCTGCAGCCGTAACAGCCTGAGCAGCATCCTCGGGTGCTATCTGGACCACGCCCTCCACAGCTTTGGCTCGCTCACATATCTTGCACCGGCAGTGGTACAGCGGCCCGCAGGCATCTCTCCAAATCTGAAACATCAATCACATCAGAATCGACGGTAAATGAATACGGAGGGACTCACTCTTTGGAAAACCTCCAAACTCTGCTCCGGCAGATGGATCAGCGATTGCGGAATATAGGTATCGGTCTCAACAGCCATGGAGGATCAAGGATAGATCATACTGGGATTAAAATGGCCCCCTTAGGTGGCGGGGACGGCGTCGTCTGTAATGTCGATGTCGATAGCACTGGGCTGGTTGTCGAACCATCAGATTTGCTGGATAGCGAAGAGTCGTCGCTACTGCTGCTGTCTTCCATGGTTCTCGTTCGTTGCTCAGTCTTGCGCGCCTCTAGGCGATCGTTCCTCCTCCTCTCTAGCCAGTCAAATCGATCAAACCAAACCGCTCCGCCCTTGAGCTCATGGACAACGTCGTCCAAGGTCATCATACACGCCTTCCTGACCGCGTCGCACCCATCAGCCGGACACTCGATGACCAGTCTCCGGACAATATTCTTCGTCGGCGGGAGCAGTAGTGTCCCGAGCTCCTTCATGTACGCGTAGTTCGCGCGCTCGCACAGACTATACGATGGTGGCACGTCACCCATAATAGTTGCTTGCCGGGGACGTGCCTCACCACTGCCGTCCTCGTCGCCACGCGTCCACGGACAGGGATGTTCGGCGCAGGATACCTCTAGCATCGTACCAGAGATCCATTGATCGCACGGGGTTACCCATTGGGCGCACATCCAATATTCGGTTCCGTGCCCAGTCGCCCGAGGCCATGTTTTTTGCGCTGTGGTCCTCTAACGGCCGTTGCTCGATCTCAGGATCTTCCTCTTCTTCCTCTTCGAAATCACTCGCGTCCATGTCGAGGTCCTCGTCGCTCTCGTGAGCTCGCATTGCTGTTCGGTAGGCAGACAGCTGCTGAAGACCATCCTCCCGTGTTTCGTAACGGTTCGCAGCAACGAGAGACCTGAACTGGCGCATCCTCGTTTGCTTCTCCAACCACAGCCTGTCATGGACCGTCTCGAGGGTACGCTGCACGGAACCACGACTCCGAGGAGGTCGAGGACGACGTCGATACCGGCTGCTATGAGAACCGAGGAAGGGCCGGCGCTCGATAGCAGCATGATGTGAGGGGAGCCGACCACACCACCGGCCTTGGGGGAGATGATCAATAAAAGGCATGTCTGAAGGGCAAGGACTTACGAGGATAACATCCTTGTTGACGGTAATCCTGTGCTCGCTATCGGTGGTGGACGCCTGCCAGACGACGCTCTTCGCTTTGATCTCGCTGCTTGATGTGTCCCAGTTGATACAAACAACGGTAGCATCGGGGAGAATGCCCAAGTTCGACCTTGGGGGCAGGGAATCGATGTCGCGGAGCGGGAACAAGACCGAGTCTAGTTCGTCGGGTTGACGGCCGAGGTGGATACGAATGCGCCCCAGTTCTCTCCGCCGTGAGGATCTTGTCGGGATTCCGAGTCGATGCCCGCCGCGAGGCAGGATGTCGTCCAGTTTCCATTGAATCCGAGTTGACTATATGGGGTAAGTGAAGGTAAAACATGTCTGGAGTGGGGGGACGTACACAGCTGGATACGAGGAATGGAACGGTCCGCTGGTGTCATACGTGATGCCGCCGATACTCTCAGCATCGGATGTGGGAGGCGTGAATGTTTCTATGGTTTTCATGACCTGCTCATAATAAGTACGGAAAGGGAAGCAAAGAAAAGAGACGCACATTGTAGAAGTTATCCCAATTCCAGTAGTCCTCGCCACCGATCAGCGATGCCCATGCATCGATCTCAGTCTCGAGGTCCTCCAAGCTCGCTGCGCTGTCTCAGAGTGAGACGGCGCCATCGAGGCACATTTCCTTGACTGCACGTGCGCTTAATAGGGACAATGGAAGGTGGCTTTTGGAGGTCAACGAGTGGATGGACCCCAAGACGATCCGTCTGAGCTTGGGGTGGATTGAAGGTTTCGCGTTTACAGAGAGGGAGTACGACATTTGGAGGGTGGTAGAAGTATAGAGGGAGCGGAGGAAAAGCGTGGGAAATGTTGTGCGTCGGCTAATATGGGCCAAAATTCCTTAATTCCGATACGCCTCGGCTTTACGGAGTTAAGACAAATTTGTCTCGTATCAGCCGGTGGCCAACGTTTCTCACGCCCTTCCCTCCCTTCATCTAACCACAAGTGCCCGCCGCGTGCCGGGGCGTGTAGGACCTTGCTGAGGCTTCTCTCTGGTCGTTGTCCGTTTCGAAAAATAGCATCTGGCTCGTCAACAGTGTGTGTTTCCTTGATTCTTCCTTCCACTTGGATTTTCTGACCCTTCCTAGTCGTCTCTTCGCTAAACAAGGCTACGCCGCCATCGCCCTCATAGCCCACGGCGCCGACTCTCTCAAGGGCCTCTCCGGCGAGATCAACACTGCTGGCGGGACAGCCGCCTCCTACAGCACCACGGGTAGGGACAATTCGACTGGACTCCTGTTGTTTTCATTCCTTCGCTCTGTTTTGTCACCGCCCTGCAGGAGCTGTCGACGATGTCGAATCTCACCGTCGGAGATACTACTGGCTATGAGGACAGCGATTAGTGCAAGTTCGAAGACAAGCTCGAGCTCAATTTCGAGCATGAGTCAGAGATCCAGATGTAGCAGGAGAGTTCGACGCTCTCGGCCGACTACCCAGTTTGAATGGGTACTCGACCCATGGTGCGTTCGCTATCCTTATTCTTTGCATGCACATCTAACCAGTATTTCTTAGTAACTAAGTGCTTGCAGCTATCAATAGCAGATGCCAACTGCTCCAACGTGGCGAATGTAAACTATTTCTGCCCCAGGTGCGACCCAGAATTTTACCTTTACCGTTCTTCAGCTAACTTACCCCACATAGAAGCAAATTTGCGACTGGACTCACGGACTGTGTTGTTTCCCTATGCCAAAACGAGCTTCCTACGACGCAGACTTTTTCCAGAGCTTCTGCACCTTGGCATCTACGAGGACATCGCTGTCCTTTAGCGTCACATGAATATCTTGTTCCCGCTCTTCGCTGACAAGAACCGCCATCGTGGCAAGTGCCATCCGTTGCAGCACGCCTACCACTGTTTAAAACCCAGGGAATTCAGCAGCATCCTCATCGAGCGCAGCTCTCGGCGGGACGAGGGCAGCGTGGGTCATCTTGGCTGCAATTTTGGGGGTCGTCGTCCACAGGATGGATATGCGTTGAATTGACCCGCTATCGCTCTGGATGTCGACCCTCTTCCATGCCCACTAGGCTCACCGTTCCCCTGTGATGACAGGACGACTCGTTGCACTACTCGTCACTTCAAAAGAATGGTGCCATTTCTCCAAGACTCCCGGTACTAACAGCGACTTCAACTTTTCCGGAGCTTCAATTGCGCCGGGAATGACGTCTCTCCCACTGCTACTATCGAAAGCTATAAAATACGCCGCAGGATTCGTTGACGTCGACGTCGTCTTCATGCCGCAGGCGACTTTTCACGACTTTACCAGCATCCCCGCCCCATACACCGATTACAGCTCATTTCCAGCCTCACTACCAGCATCGATGAGCTGACCGGCGGCCCTATCGCCAAATACAACTGTATGTACTGTCTTTATGGCTCTCGTCGACATCTTATGGCCGCTGACATCGTCCAAAGGCAGCTTACTTGCTCGCTCCCTGTTCTACCACGGACAACCGCATTCTTGTTGCACTGGAGTCGATTCCGACCGTTATTCTGTTGGTCGCCCATGCTCAGCAATAGTGTCAGCGTTAAATGGTGACTCAACGACTTTCGGGGTCCCCCCACCGGCTGGTAGGAACGCGGCGACTTCTTCTCGAGCTATCCATCTCCGTGGCGACTTTTGCCACTTCATAAGGAAGATGTTCAGCCCATGCACGGATTGCCTCTATACCCTTTGTCGTCTTCAGCCCACTGCTCCCGAAATTTCCCAGCGCACCCCCACGACGGCGATGACCTTTTGCAACTGCACACAGTGGGATCGTAACGATTGTATCACATCAGAGTGCGCGGTTGGGACCTCAATCCCAGACCTTGTCATGGTGTCGTCGCTGTCATCTCCCCTGAGGCCGCCACCTACGCATCTGACAACAGTGTCGATATTTCTCCACCATCCAGCGTTTGGAGAGTGGCTTTCCCACATCCGTTTTCGCTATGAGCTACTAGGCATACTACTGTAATGGGTTTTGTTTCCGTCGTGCCTTGCTTGACACCCCATTTCCTCGGCTCTGTCATTGACATCAACTTTTATTCGTGACTTTAAATCGTGGCGTGGCGAGGATGAAGGTGAATGTTAGAAGTTGAAGCTAGCAGCTCAAGAATGGTGTGGGAGCAATGATAGCACTGTAAAGTGAGTTCTAGTCTCCGCTTTCCTGATTTCATGACTGACACTGCTACTTAGCATCTCTCCTTACTCGGACCTCGCCTCAATGCACTACATCTTTACTCCGGCTCCCCCCAATCCATCGCTCCTCCCTTCGCTTGAAAGACGCGTACCCTGGGACCTCAAAGCCCTTTGAAATGACTGGATGGACTGTATAAGGGTCGAGCTTTGCGCTGACACAACGTATCGTGTTCTGGGGAGATGAACCATGGAGGAGTGGTGACGAAGATCCTCTACGGCTGTAGCGCCGACGTTGAGCTCATCTTTGGCGTGATATGAACGGCGAGCACACTGGCTAATGCTGTATACCACAAGTCCTGTTCCTCGCACCTTCTCAACAGCCCTTCTTTTGCCCATACCATGCACACAGTGACCTTGAGCATTGTCTTGACTTACTAGAAGTCGAGTTTTGCTGCGAGGCGATGTATCTCATTCCAGAGAGCAGGACTTTGTGTCGGGCTGCTAGCAGGAAAGGACTGTCCACGCCTGTGGATGAGGTGGTCACATGTAAGCACCGCATTCACTTTTGATCTCCGCTGTATAATACTTTTTAGATGCAGGCTGTATCATCCTCAATACATCTTTCAACAGGACTCTCGCCAACAGCCTCCCCTCGCCACGTATACAAAGTTGACACCCAATTTTGCACCGAGACGATGTATCGCCTTCCGGGGAGCAAAGCGTCGTATCGATCAGGAGGAGGGAGGGTGGGCCTCTATCAAGAGGGAAGGGAGTGTCCACGAGGTCTTCATTTGTGAGTGCGGCGTTGTGATATCTATATATACTTTATTCACATTTTTGTCTCCTTGCAAAATATGAGTTCATTTTTTATTTTCTCAGGCTTCGATGTGAGACTGTCCTTGAGTATACAATGAGATAAAATAAATAATAACTACTCTTTTCTGAACATTTCCAGGATCAGAAAATCCTGTTCAACCTTTCAGAGTCCTCAGCGCAACCCGACTGGCAAGACCTTGAGTTATTTCTTTCTTTTACTAATTTAATGCTACCAAGAATTTTACGGCTTCATTTTAACATCGCTCAGGAATACTTCAGTCTTGACTGAAAGTGGTGGATGTGAATCTGTTTAATTTGTACTCGTAATATTAAGGCACTAGAAAACCATTGCTTAATTCTTGAAGAAGTACAAATTTTGTTCAGAATATCAGAGATCATCAAACTGCTACAAAAAAAACCACCGCCTCAATGTTGACTCAGCATTACAAAGCCTAGTTCGTGGTACCGCCCCCGTAGTGATAAGAACCGAGCCTGTATACACAGGACTCGGAATGAGGAAAGAGGAAGGTGCTTCATGCACGTGGCTAACGATGGCTTGCCCGGTCTGATGTTGCCGCAACCCGCCTTTTCCTTCCACGACGATCTGAGTCTCTCCGTGTTATCTCTCGGTTCTTCTGCATATGACCTGAAGTATTCTGTGTTTCTCCCCCATGGAAATAACGATCTCGTTCTCTCATCCATGCTCTTCTTCACTCCATCGCTACAATTGGCAGGACTAGGATGATACATTTGGCAGAGTCACCGAAGGTACATTCCATTGAATTTTCGGCCCTCGAGTACATGATTGATGAAGAACCAGGGCCCTTACGACACCCGAGAATCGTCTCATACCTGCCCGCCCGCCGTCTTGGACTGCCTCCACTCGGCATTTTGACTAAGATCCTTGTGATGACACTGCGTGGATAACCCAGGCGGAGTAGTCGTTGGTTCATATGTGGGATCAACAGGAAATAACCTTGCAGTACGTGGCATCTTCTGTTTTTGTCTGATTGGATGGTAATCACATCCCTAGTACCTGCAGACTAACATCCTCATGAACTACTGCCACTAGATGGCGAGAATATGATGGCCTGAACTCCACCATGATCTCGTACCGGTTCGCCTTTCACCTTGGACCATTGTATGACCGCCTGTCATTCCAAGGACTCCAGTATCATTGTGGCTCCCGACTCAGAGGCTCGTCTCGTACGTACGTACCTGCCAGACCTCTCGGACTGCTTCATCTCAGCCTTCCAACTACGATCGTTGCGAATGCGTTGCATGGATAACCAAAGAGGGGCATTAGTCGCATATATGCGGGATTGACGTCTTCAAGCAGTACGTGGCTTACGCTCTCTTGTATGATTCGATTATCATTGTCTCTAGGCTCTCTCATCGCTTCTAACAAAAGGTGGCTACCTCAGATCATTTGATGCTTGGTACTACTCTCGAAGACTACAGAACCGCAAATGCGAGAAGGGTTCAAACGGCTTCGAGCGTCGGTGGCGGCAGGCTCTATAGCGGAAACTCAGTTAAAGATGATTGACCATAATTATGTGAAAACACCTTTTTGCTGAACCTTGTCGCTGATTGTTTTCTCTCCCAGTGTGATGAAATGTTTGATTAGGAGACTGCGCTCGGAGGATCTGAACATGAGCCCGGTGCCAATAATCCCCTTCTAGGTAAGGGTGGCATTACGGCGTACGATCATCTCTTCCGCGCTAATCGGAACGTACCCATTTGAAGGAAACGTCACATTCAGCGTCCCATTCGGACGGGTGATTTTGGCAGGTATGTCATCCCCCTGAAAGAAAAACTACTGACCGATATGTCTTCGTTAGAAGAATACCTCGTGTCGAAATGACAGGAAAGTGTTATAGGCATCCCCACACTTAGCACCGTCCCTGTAAATTTGTCAAAATGAAAGCTGTTTGAAACAGCGAACTGAATACAATATCTACTGCCTATTAGCGTTTGAGATAGGAACACCGTGATAGTGTACTCACAAGATCGGTAGCAGGAGCATCTTCTACTGGCCGCTCGAGAGGACGGAACGAAGATGCTGTGTAGCAGGAGTAATCGTAAAGGAGAAGGATAGATCTCGCAAATTCGCTACATATAATCCCCCCTTTAGGGTGCTTCATCTGATCCATCAGTAGCCAGGGTGACGAATGATACATCGCATTTTAGATATAGACGCGGAACAGATTATAGCTCATATATCAGAACCAGAACATTCAACAAGGAAGCAGATCGTTGAAGGAGTACAACTGATGAGCAAGGAAAACTGCTGCTCCATGTCCTCAGCGCTGCGAGACTTTGTTGGTGATTTCCTGTAGAAAACCTCTTTAGATCATGTATGGAAGTGATTATGATATGGACCGACCAGAGTTCATGAGGAAGCTTAACCGCTCATCAGTGTGATGGCGCCAGTCTAAGAATCCGTCGCTAAATAATATAAACTTTCACATAAGATATGGCAGGAGCCACATCATGTACAGCTTGGGACACCGAGGAGATGCGGTCAAAGGGCGACTCCGGAACTGAGGAAAGTCCGTTTGCCATCCAGAACGGACATAAACAGTACTCTGCCTGTTTCAAAACACTTGTCTTCCTCTTAAACGGTCTTTCCACTATGGAACTGAAACCTGAATGACGCGACGATAAGTAAGAGAGGCAGAGCAACCAGTTCATCTACCACAGGACGTCAGTATCCACTTCCTGGCAGCGGGCCAGTGAAAGCACCTCTGTGGCGTGTACAGCTTTCCAAGGGATACTCGACGAGAGAACAAGGAGTGTCGGATGAGTCTAGTAAGAGATGGTTAGTCAGTTTGAATTCCAAACAATGGACAATCGCCAGGGCATACCGAGGCGGAGGAGGGACAACTCGCCTGTATTCGTGGGGTATCTCCGAGATTCAGACTGGAGGCCTCTTGAGACTGTGACGCCACGATTTGACAACTGCCTGTCACGATGCGCCTGAAATACCCTTCACGTTCCAAGGCACATAGTAGCCTCCCGGTTGTTGGTCAGTGCCGAGTCTGGGGCTCTTACTTGGCAGATAGGCGGTGGTAAGAAAGGATCCCGAAGTTGGACACTCAGCCAAGCAACGGGAATGTGACCCTGCAGTGTATCAGCATTGGAAACAACAGAAAAGATATCGGAGCTCCGCCATGAATGAGACAAGCGAGCAAAGAATGAGGCAAACAGTGGTCTATTTCAAACACCGTCCTGGTATCCACAAGCCGAATACAATCCAAAGTAGTTAGAGATGTATAGGCGAGTATAAAAGAGTTCATGTAATGGTCCTGAAAAGAAAGGAAACGACTAGTCCCCGCTCAGAGGACTTGGCTTTTTCAGCTGGGCAGCTCCAGGTGGGAGAGGCGAGGGCATGATAGCCCTGAATGGGACCTCCTCGATGCTCGGCTCGCGAGAATGCCCAATCACTTCACAAGGTGGCGGCCAGACCTCCTCGCGGAACATGCTCCCTGAGTCACCACGGACGAGCGAGGCAGTGGAGTAATTTGAAGGCTCGGAGGCTGGAGGAGAAGGAGGTGGCATCGAGCGAGATATCGACACGGGCATATTCAGTAGATCCCTATACCGCTGATGAGTCGTATCCTCAAACTCATCATTGAGTAGCCTGACAGCACCAGCACCTTTGCCCTCCCGCCTGATGCGCTTGATAGCCTCCATGAATCTGATGCGCCGTTTCTGGGCACGTTTGTAGATGAAGACGGCGCCGAGGGCAAGGGCGGCAAGTACGACAGCGGCAGTGATGACGCCGGCAATGAGGGCCGTGCGATTGACGTCACTCGAACCTGAGTCAGAGGTGGATGTCGGCATATTGGTCATGTATGTGGTGAGCTGGCCGGAGATGGAGGTGACAATTGTGGTGAGGGACGTCGTGCTCGATTCGTCGGAGGTCGTGGTACTGGACGGCAAAGACGTGGTGGTCTCTGTTTGGGAGGTGGATGCAACAGATGCCGTTGTCGTTGACGGTGGGAGAGAAGATGTCGAGTGATGGTGAGCATTGAGGACGTTGTCGATGGTGGTGCGGATGTCATGGAGAACGTCGAGCTCGATGTCGACAATGTAGAGATGGTAGAAGAGCTGGTGCTGCAGTGAATTGAAAGTCTAGGATCTCTCTGTTGCACATGGAAGTCGCAGACACTTCGTCGTAGTCTCCCTCGCCTCGGAATAGTGTCCAGCTCTGTATCCATTCGTCACTCGAGCAGATGTCCAAAAACATCCTCTTCATCGTCTACAAGGCGGCAGGTAACCCGTCTATGAACACGACAACCAGAAGGTGTCTGGTAGAGAAGGATGCACGTCAGGTACGTGAATGCCTTGTCTTGGATGGTTTGATGTTCGGGAAAAAGTCGTCGTGTAGGGGGAGTCCTCTGAGCAGACCTCGTGGATGTTGGCGGTGACGGTGCAGTAACGATGACCACAAAGACCGTATCAATGGTTTCCGTAGCTGTTTATCTTGCCTGGTGTCATAAGTAAGAAGGGTACTGGAATACGTAGGCAGTTGTCGAAGGAAGATGGGTAGGGGAAGTGGGTGAAGACGATGAAGGCGGTATTCAGACAGCAACGGGAGACGGATTGACGGTACCCACTGTCGCTGCTCGTAGTGGTGCTGCTATTTTCAATGTCAACGAGGTTAAAAAAGGCAGAAAAAATTCATACTCACTGTGAGATGCGACGAATTGTGTTTTCGAGCGAAACACTGGCGACGTGCGATGATGAGGGCGACGAGGGCTGTTTCAATGGCCCCCCTACTTGCTCTAAGTTCGAATCATGGAGGAGGAAGCAAGGGGGGACTTGAAGCTTCGGAGAAACTCGCCATCCCCATGGAAGGCAGATCGGCGGGTGAGGTTGGTTGAGACGACGACGGCGACATCAGCAAAGCACTGGAAACCGTAGAGACGGCACCCACAGTTGCTGGTGGTGGTTTTGCTGCAGTGGCAGTCGTCGTCGGAACGCTTGAACAACGGAAGAAATCATTGACGTCATCAGAGGCGAGGAGGGGGGGGTACATCGAGAGTGGGCAACGGTGTCTTCACGACGTCTACGGGGACGGTTCTGGCAGCGTATTTCATAGCATATGATAGCGTTTGTGTGGGTTATGGCTTCCCCAGGGTGCTCGAAGCCCTAGGAAATTGGTCGTCACCGTTAGAGGTTACTGAGGAGTGTCGAGGGACACGGGGACGGCAGCTGCGACACTACGACAACGGGCAGCATGTTAACTGTCTGAGATACAGTTATTGCTCCTCCTGAGTCTGGTGAAGTTGCCCCGCGCACTGCAAAAGTCGGTAGTATTCGTGTTGAGTGTAATGGGGGGGGGGGGGGAGATTGGAGAGTCGAGACGGCGGCCAGGAAACGACGAACACCGAGACCATAGAACTGGTCGTCACTGTGTCTCCCAGTGGTCCCGCTGCAGTGTATACCGCAGCCAAGGTACTGAGAGTGGAGCTAAAAAGTCGACGTTGATAGGTTGCCGCGAGGGAGTTCCGGTCTTCAGCTTCAGGCAGGCCTCAGGGGCGAACGGCGGGCCTCATAGTCATCGGGGAGCATTGACGATGCACGTAGAGTGCTGCTCGGTCGCTGGAACAGAGCCTGTAACGACCCAATGGAACACGTTAGCTACAGTAATCAAAAAGAGAAAAAGCACGCACCATGGTACCAAAATCGACATCCTCGTCAATTACGCAGTTCCGCCGATTAACAGGTACTTCCAGACACTAAACAGTGATAAAATTCCATGGCATTGAGGTCCTCCTAGCTCGCCACGCCGTCTGAGAACGAAACGACGCCAGCGAGGGGCATGGTCAGTGCCAAGTGGCACAAATCAGGGACCTGCCAATTTGGGCACGGATTTCGCCACGTGGCTCCCAATACAAACGCGCTCTATGCAGACGCGTTTGAGCCATTGTAACGCGCACGTTTGAGAGAGGAATGAATTGGAACATCACGGAAATTGTAGACCGCGCATGTGGCCGGATTATTCTGTGCAAATTTAGACATCTGGATTACACATTATGGTGGTATAAGGTGGTACATACTGTACTAACAGTCTACCATTGCAGACAGGCGTTGAAGCGACGTTCAGAGGAGCGTGCATCATGCGGCGATGTGCCTTCACACGCCTTGCAGTCGAGCTCGACACCTCCCCTCCATGCAGGGGTCTACGACCGCCATTGTTCACGCTCCTTCGTCCTCCTCGCTCGTCTTGCCGTGGTTTATAACTCTAGACTGTGGTGTTAACCCAAGTCTATGGTGCTCTGATCTCGCGAAATGACTTCAAATGAGTACCGCCCGTCTATAAGACTTTTTTTGTACGTACCGTTGCATGATCACAATGAATGGCTCAGTGGAGGCAGACATCCATTCGAAGCAGTGATCTGGCTGAAGACCTCTGAATGCACGCGAATTGGAATAAAGAGGAAGCACGTACCATGACCGGATGCATTCGCTCTCTCATATTCTTCCCACCTCAATCTATCCGCAACGACTGTACGTGCTTGCGCACCCAATATCCTCCACTCAGACTCCAAGTCGCGTAGCGTATGGCTTAAAACCAGTAACGTAGACGTTGGTATTCGAACTGGGTGGTCGTCAGTAAGAGCGGAGGGAATGGGATCATCGTATACATACTGATACGCGATGTAATCAATAGTCTTGTGTTTGAGGCGCGCGGTTACCTGAGAAGGACTAGAGAAATGTCAACCTAAAAAATGCTGAAAAAAAAACCTACATGCGCCATGACAGCATGCAAGAGATAGAGGAAACTCGGGCTATATTCTAATGGACCTCCTGAATAAAAGAGCGAGAGAGTGCAGGAAGTACATACCTTGATGAGACGTCATCGCTGTCGAAGGCATCCAGGCTATAGTCAAGCAGTCAGAAAACAAATAGAAGGATAAGAGAAACGAGATCATTGTTGAGCTGAACGACGAACCATCAATGAACATGGTGGTCAACAATAGAAAAAAATACACGGCAATCGAAGTTCCGGTCACGAGACCACGATGCGTCTCTCAACGCGAGGTGGGGAACGCGCCCATGGTCGTGCATAGCGATAAGCACAGTGAGCTCAGAATAAACGAGGATGGTAGACGGGGAGGGACGATGTAGAGGGCACGAGGGATGAAGAGGAAGGGGAATGGGAAAGGTAGGATGGGATGATGTCTTCCCTGGAGATGGGGGGTGTCCTTTTATAAAACCAGCGCTAAAACAAACACTGGACGTACACTAGCCCACAGGCTGGGTGTGGTACCTGAAGGAAATTTTAGGACAGGCAGAGACACGGGACCGAAGGACAAGGTTTCAACTAAATCGGCATTAGAGTTGAGGGATGCAGAGCAAAGTAGAATATTCACCTTGTTCAGATTTCAAAGGTCTTCTCAGCCTCTTATTCAATGGCTTATCGTCAACGGAGGTACGACGCTTCCTCTTTAGTGGAGATTTTGACGATGCTGCGGCTTTTGGGTGACCCTTTCGTGGAGTAGCCGTAGCGCCTGAGCAGGGTTCCATCTCTGCGCCGATAACAGTTGTTTGATTGCCCACGATTTTTTCTGGTCCCTTGATAACCTCGTTCGCAGCCGTACGTGGTGGTATCTTCGGTAAGGCGTCGCCTTCGACTTTTACTACTGCAAAGTTTGTGAATCTATCGAAATGTATGGCAACTAACAACAGGCTCACGCGTCGGTGTGTCCGCTTTTCATCTCTTCGGTGGGCTCATCGGGCCAGCGAAGTGTTCCAACTGCAGTAGGAGTCAGAGCGAGGGCGGTGAATAGGAAAGGAAAGTCACCGTTGATTTGGGAAGAATGCAGGCTTCGAGGGGACCGCAGTCGTCATACCTATCGCGAAGCATCTAGAAAGTTCTTGAGAGTTTCATGGTTGGGAAGTCAATAAATGCATAATGATCCTATGAACGTTGTCAGCGGTAGAAAGAAATCAAATGAGATTTTGCTCACTGAGAAGGTAAACCGATCTGCACATCGGTTTCGCAGTCCTCCTCCCTTGCAGGCATTGCCAAACACTTTCAGAGACAAGATGGCATACTAGAAAAGTCATACTAGCTCGCTCAACCGTCGGAGAGCGAGACGGCGCGAACGAGGGCAATGGTGATTGTGGAGAAGGACCATTTCCCACGGAAACACGTAGAGGGTCCGTGCGCATCCTCTGGACACAACAGACAGCAGACAAGAGAACGGTTGACAACCAAAATGGGTGGGGCTGCTGGACAACCGGATTCCCGATGGATTCCCCGAATAATAAATAATTGAAATGAGACAGATATCGGGTGTCGCCATCAACGTGGTCCATGGAACAGCTCCTTCTGTCGGTCCGCAATGATGCTGACGAGAGCGGGATGATGAGTGGCCGGCGACGGAGATGTCCATCTACAACGGCCAGCGCACAGGGCATATCGATCCGGGAATGGCATGTGGCTGTATGAACGAGACCTGTGATGATGATGTTAGCGATGGTACTCGACGAGGAGGTGGTGCTCGACGCACCTGAGATGACTAGGAAGATCCACAGCATATACGATTCAGAATCGTGGTATCAGGACCTTCAGCGAGCGCCCTCCCTCCCTCCGTTTACTCTGATAATAGCCTACGCATACGCACCCCTCCGCATACACACACACGGCCTTCGCATCCATCCCGGCATGCACGACACCTCCGCCTCCCGCATCCTATTCCACGATCCGAGTCTTGAGGTTTGCGAGTCCAAAAGAGGGCACCCGTCAGATTAAGAACGGTACCCTTAGAGTGCCGCCAAGGTTAACCTAAAGAAACGGAGGAAAAACGGACTAGCTCACCAATGCATCCCGCAGAGCTTGACATTGAGCTCGAGTCCATTCCACAGTAGTCATTAGGAAGCTGCAACTGACGATGAGCACAAATGTTGAAATTTTCACCACATAACTTACCCGGGGAGTATGAGACATCGAAGCCCCTTTCAAAAAAGCATGTGGGGAGACCTCCAAAATCGTTGAGTCACAAGTTAACACTGATATTATTGTTGACCATGGCCAACCAGCAAAATAACATTCTGAATCGGCTCAAGTGCAACCAGAATGCCATTGCTTGTGGTAGAATGGGGTGTCGGCAAGGACGCTGCCTTTGGACGATATCAGCGGCCATAAGATGTCGACGAGAGCCATAAAGACAGTACATACAGTTGTATTTGGCGATAGGGCCGCCAGTCAGCTCATCGATGCTGGTAGTGAGGCTGGAAATGAGCTGTAATCGGTGTATGGGGCGGGGATGCTGGTAAAGTCGTGAAAAGTCGCCTGCGGCATGAAGACGACGTCGACGTCAACGAATCCTGCGGCGTATTTTATAGCTTTCGATAGTAGCAGTGGGAGAGACGTCATTCCCGGCGCAATTGAAGCTCCGGAAAAGTTGAAGTCGCTGTTAGTACCGGGAGTCTTGGAGAAATGGCACCATTCTTTTGAAGTGACGAGTAGTGCAACGAGTCGTCCTGTCATCACAGGGGAACGGTGAGCCTAGTGGGCATGGAAGAGGGTCGACATCCAGAGCGATAGCGGGTCAATTCAACGCATATCCATCCTGTGGACGACGACCCCCAAAATTGCAGCCAAGATGACCCACGCTGCCCTCGTCCCGCCGAGAGCCACGCTCGATGAGGATGCTGCTGAATTCCCTGGGTTTTAAACAGTGGTAGGCGTGCTGCAACGGATGGCACTTGCCACGATGGCGGTTCTTGTCAGCGAAGAGCGGGAACAAGATATTCATGTGACGCTAAAGGACAGCGATGTCCTCGTAGATGCCAAGGTGCAGAAGCTCTGGAAAAAGTCTGCGTCGTAGGAAGCTCGTTTTGGCATAGGGAAACAACACAGTCCGTGAGTCCAGTCGCAAATTTGCTTCTATGTGGGGTAAGTTAGCTGAAGAACGGTAAAGGCAAAATTCTGGATCGCACCTGGGGCAGAAATAGTTTGCATTCGCCACGTTGGATCAGTAATTAGCATCTTCTATTGATAGCTGCAAGCACCTATTTACTAAGAAATACTGGTTAGATGTGCATGGAAGGAACAATGATAGCGAACGCACCACGAGTCGAGTACCCATTCAAACTGAGTAGTCGGCCGAGAGCATCGAAGTCTCCTGCTACATCTGGATCTCTGACTCATGCTCGAAATTGAGCTCGAGCTTGTCTTCGAACTTGCACTAATCGCTGTCCTCATAGCCAGTAGTATCTCCGACGGTGAGATTCGACATCGTCGACAGCTCCTGCAGGGCGGTGACAAAACAGAGCGAAGGAATGAAAACAACAGGAGTCCAGTCGAATTGTCCCTTAGGCGCCGTGGATACCAGGAAGAGCAGACGCAGTGAATGGTCCAAGCGCAATGATGGTAGGAGACAGCATTTCGATCCGGAGTGTTTGTGATTATTTGGTATCCTGGCGAAGGACATTTGCGGGCCTCGTTCCGATTCCTTTGCTGCTAACTCTTCACCCGCCCTGTACGACGTCTGTTCTCTTGAGCGCTATTTCGTGCTTATATATTATATAGAAAATATAAATTCAGTTGTTTAATAATCCCGCTCTCGCATTAAGGCGAACTGGAAAGAGGATCGGAGCTGAACGTGAACACGAAACGGCAGCCATTTCAATTTTTACTCAGAACCTTTATTGCCGAGGAGGGCTGGAGCACGTACGAGGGTGCTTCGGCACCCCGTACCCCGGATGCAGTTCCCCGCACAGATGGTGGGCGTGATGGGGTCCCTTGCAGCAACACATCGGTGAGAACAGATAGCGGAAGCTTTTGAGGGTGTAAAGCTATAGTCAACACTGTGCGCAAAATGCAGTTACCTTGCCAGCTAATTGACCAAGGCATATTCATTCCATGCAAGATACATCAAATATAGTGACTACAAAGAGATAGTGGTGCTAGAAATGGATGAGAACGACTTGATACATAACACGCAGTACGAAGCAAGCGAAAGGTATGCCAGAATCGGTTGGGGATATAATACAAACTCGAAGACGACGACTAGTGATGGAAAGGAAAGCATATGCGAGAAACAAGAAAAGATCATTCACACTCCCTCCCGGTCTATCGTGCATCTTCTTCCTCGAGCGACGATACCGAGTTCGAGTGGTCACAATTCTCCAACAACATCGGTAGCGACTCGACAACATATTCAGTTTTGAACCGCTTCCGCCCAGTGTCGTCCTCGACGACTTCGAGCTCCTCTGAGTTTCTCTTCTTCAACCTTGGCTCGGGCACGTCTACCTCAATGTCGACCTTCATCTTCTTCGGTGGTGTTCCCGACCTCACGGGCCCCGCTACGTCATCCAACGACCTCTTCCTAACGGGTAGGTCGGGCACCTCAGGCGACTTGCGGTCAGCGGAGGGACTCCAAGCCTCGTCATCCTCCTCAGAGTAGAACTCTGTGTCATAGTATGAATCGTACTCGACATCCTCATCCTCAGCATCGGCTTCGTTGACCTCAGGAGACGGTAGGCGAATCTCCGCTGCAGCTGTAACAGGCTGAGCAGTATCCTCGGGTGCTATCTGGACCACGCCCTCCACAGCTTTGGCTCGCTCACATATCTCGCACCGGCAGTGGTACAGCGGTCGGCAGGCATCTCTCCAAATCTGAAACATCAATCACGTCAGAATCAACGGTAAATGAATACAGAGGGACTCACTCCTTGGAAAACCTCCGAACTCTGCTCCGGCAGATGGATAAGTGATTCCGGAATATAGGATATCGGTCTGAACAGCCGTGGAGGATCAAGGATAGGTGATACTGGGATTAAAATGGCCTCCTTAGGTGGCGGGGACGGCGTCGTCTGTAATATCGATGTCGATAGCACTGGGCTGGTTGTCGAACCATCAGATTTGCTGGATAGCGAAGAGTCGTCGCTACTGCTGCTGTCCTCCATGGTCTTCGTTCGTTCCTCCGTCTTGCGCGCCTCTAGGCGATCGTTCCTCCTCTCTAGCCAGTCGAATCCATCAAACCAAACCGCTTCGTCCTTGAGCTTGTGGACAACGTCGTCCAAGGTCATCATACACGCCTTCCTGACCGCGTCGCACCCATCAGCCGCACACTCGATGACCAGTCTCCGGACAATGTTCTTCATCGGCGGGAGGAGTAGCGTCCGGAGCTCCTTCATGTACGCGTAGTTCGCATGCTCGCACAGACTATACGATAGTGGCACATCACCCATAATAGTTGCTTGCCGGGGATGCTCCTCTTCGCTGTCGTCCTCATCACCACACGTCCACGGACAAGGATGTTCGGCGCGGGAAACCTCTAGCATTGTACCAGAGATCCATTGATCGCACGGGGTTACCCAAGGCCATACTTTTTGTGCTGTGGTCCTCTAACGACCGTTGCTCGATCTCGGGATCTTCCTCTTCTTCCTCTTCGAAATCACTCGCATCCATGTCGAGGTCCTCGTCGCTCTCGTGAGTTCGCGTTGCTGCACGGTAAGCAGACAGCTGCTGAAGACCGTCCTCTCGTGTTTCGTAACGGTTCGCAGCAACGAGAGACCTAAACTGGCGCATCATCGTTTGCTTCTTCAACCACAACCTGTCATGGACCGTCTCGAGGGTACGCCGCACGGAACCATCAGCAAATGTAACGAAACCCAAAAGTTGGGAATTTGAGGCAAACGGCGGCAGCGGAGGGAATGGACGACAACGGAGACCTTGAAAACTGACCCCACAGTGTCACCTGGCTATACCTCTGCAGTATACACTGCAGTCGAAGTACCGAGAGTCCCAACGAAAACGGTGTTATTCGATTTGAAGTGGGGGGTTGAGTTACGCGGGACTTGTTCTGGGACAGTAACGCAAGCGAGAAAGAATTCTACTGGACATCAGTCATTTGACAACGGGGAATGATAGGAGGCGTACATGTCCGTACTCGTCTTCCTACGCCACCGTCTATACGGAAAGCCTCAAATTCGACGAGGAGGATAAAAGCTGATTGATGCAAAGAAATAACTGATAACGAGAGTGGTAAAAGGAGGGGAGGAAGCCATAGTCGCAGTGTAGATAAGCAGGATTCCACAATCTCTTGTACCCAGTTGTGACGGTAGTAGCCAATTGAATGAGAATCATATGGAACTGTGAAGCTGATGTCAGTTCGGAGAGGATGAAGGAATTCACCATCACGTACAACTTGGCTCTCGATGTAACGAACTCCTGCAGGCGAGACCCTGGTGTTACGTAGCATTCTGCCATCTATGCGCATTGAAATATTGACAACGTGATAGGGCTCTGGGGAACCGGCGAATGAATATAACAAGGTCAGGAGGGAAAGGAGTATTACACACGAATCCTCTCCAAAAGTAAGCTCTTCCCTATCTCATCGTGTAACGTAAAACTGGTTGGGAGGCCGTAACAATTTGAGAAGACAAGAATTTCATAGTTCAGTCTTGCGCGGTCCTAGCGAGACGACTCTGTAGTACGATCAATCCATGAGGAGGTAACGGAGCAAAATACAAGAGTAAGGGCGCACCTGGATACCCTGGCGGCGTGGTCCATCAAATTCTATCTTAGCGACTGTCAGTTAAGGCTGCAACCGAGGGTCCTACATCGCAAACATCACCGTCGATCTTCAGAATTGAAATATTGACCACTGCGTCGTAGCACCTGCAATCGAGTATCCGTCCTTGAGAATACTGTCGTAGCCTTCGCGAATGTCTCCAAGCACGACTAGGCCAAACATGGGACAGCCGAGCAGGGTGCAGCAGAAAGAGATACAGAAAGCGTGAGAAGATGTTGGACAGCCCATAATATGGGCCGATTTTTTGTTAACTCCGATTGTCCGAGGGATTCGGCTTTTACGGAGTTAACAAAAAATCGGCCCATATTATGGGCTGTCCAACATTTTCTCACGCTTTCCTTTTCTCGTTCTAACGTCGAGTTACTGCCAGCGCGTATGCATCATGACTCGAAGCGGAAGATCGGCCCGGAGGCCCGAGAAGATGTGCTACACTGCAAGTGCACTGTAACCATTCCATCTGCGTCGCCACAGAATCGTAGGCTGCCCCACGAAGTAATCACTCGTTGGTAGAGCTGTGATTCTGTGAAGTGCCGTGCAGGGATACATGCAGATCGGACACATTCACATTGGCTAGGCAGCAAGGTGGAGTTTGAGCTGACCTCGTACGACATCGGTCCAACGTTGTGTAACATATATGTATTTCCGGTGAGCGTCATAATCACCGAGGAGGCAAACCACTTATTGCACGATGACCTGAGTTAAGCACTGGAACATTAGAACGAGTCACATCCAAGTACAATGTCTTACCCGCATGGAAGTAGAGATCACTTTTCATTGTGATTTTGTGTTCGCAGCAGGCCCGCATGCCATGGCGTTGCCAAAGCAACATGGTGGATTCTCCCTGGCAGTGATTGGTGGTTACCGTTGAAGGACACCACTTCTTTGGCATTTACGCTGTCGTCGCAACGCTATGCACCATGCATCCTGCACTTGGGTCAAAATATTCTCGAGGTAAATAAGACAGATACCTGGTCGCAAGGAGGGAGCATGGAGGGGCATTAATTTCTTGGTCCAAAGGCTAATGTTTCCCTTAGCCTCCAAGAAGCCTGATCCCGCCTGTGGTCAATAACTACAACGGTGGACCACCTTTGTGACAAGCTGCATAGAATGTGTCCACGGAACACCTGGAGACGTTGATTATATTGAGATGTACCCGAGTCATTTTCATCGTCTTACCCTCATGTCGCTCCTGTTTCCTCTACAGTGCTGGATGCTCCTTTCGTTACTCTTGCCTACCACCGTGGCTTATATCATTCGCTTGGAAAACAAGTGAGTGGATGAAAACTTGATTTTATGATAATAATCGGACTTACTGCCAGGCCTGTAGCTGTGGCTCTGGAAGTGTGAGCTTTGTTTAATTTACTTGAGCGACAGTCAGGACTGATGAAGACAGCCATCGGTGATTCGTGAGGACGGTACTTGGGTAGGTTGGGTAGATTTGTATGAGAGCTTAGGCATCGTATCTGTGTGAGTCTCCTTTGAATTCTCCAATGCTTTCCCTAACTCCCTTTCAGATTCTTGGATCAAGGTATGGGCAATTAATATGCATCCAGACCCGAGTTGTATGCTAATGAAACTAGGATCATGTGGTCCATTAGGAGAAAGTTGTTCCAGTGTCCACGTCAATGAATTTGGATGGGCTATTGGTAGCTCAAGCACGTTGTCTGTCCCAATTACCTTGCTGTATGTCATCTTTTTGTATATTCAAGATCGTGCATTGATTCTTACCAGGTACTCGGGCAAGTATTTGAGCCCTGTTTCTCCTCCAATGTATATCTGACAGACAATTGCAGTCGCTGACCATCTCACCATAACCTTCTGTCCCGCAGTCCCTGTGTTCATTGATCAACAGGTTCCTCCAAGATTCCGACGACTTGTCTCCCACCAGGTCTCTGAGACGTTATGGACCCCAATTGTCATTGGATCGATCTGTGGGTTGTTTGTGATCTTACTTCTCCTCACCATGATCTACATGTGGTGGAGTAAGATCCCTAGACCCCCAATGATGATTGACAGCCAAGCTCACCCATTGCTGACTCTGTCCCCTCCTCATCGTCCACCCCGGTTGTATATACCAAAGCCGAGGAGTCAACTATGTCGTGATGTAAAGCTTTTCCCTGTCATGCATTCTGAGCTGATGTCAGTATGGGAGGATTAGAAATTTGTTGTATAATTGTGATTGAGAATTCTACTACTACTACTGCTACTACTTCTTTTTGATAATCCTTTCCTTTGGTGGATCTGAACAAGTGAAAGATATTATGCAAGCTGCAAAAAAAAGTAAAATTTTGTTGATAGCATTTACTGCAATTGTTAGACCTGAACTCTGGGTAAACCAAACAAGAGTAAACCAAGGGCTGTCTCACATTTTGACAGTCACCCAAGGAGTCTCTGAGCTGAATGGTATATGAGAGCATAGGACTAATGTCTTAGTCTGAGCTTGAGTCAACTAGCTAAGTTCAGTATGATTAAACTTTAGCTTGAAGCTGGGGAATATACAGCGAGAGTGGTTCTACTTATATACAAAAAGTGAGGGTCTAATAATAGATATAGAAACGAGTGTCCCATGCATGAAACAATGAGTACAATGAGGTAGCTGGGCAATGATAGTGATGATGAGCCTAGACTTCCATGGCAACAGCAAAACCAAACTCTCGATGAGTATGGAAATAAACAGTGGAAACACAGTTATCAAGGCAAAAGGGTGCGAGTTAGGGTTCGATGCACCTCCATGCAATTATCAATTCCTCTAGATGCAAGAATACACTGCGACTTTTCAGTCAAGCAAGTAGTACCACTTGGTATTTGAGTACTAGTAAGCCTGGCCATAAGTCGGTAAGGATCTCGATAATGAGAAGGAACGGAAGCAGGTATGACATGAATACCATGAATCCGTGAAGGAGAGACCAGAAACATGTAAATACATTAATACTGGAATGGGGACAGGAAATGAGTCAACTAACATGTTGTTAATTAGTTGAGGATGAATGGAAATATCGAGAAAATGTGTTGTTGTGGCCGGCGACGGTGAAAGATGGTGTGAAAGGCGGTGTCGAAGGCTATAGAGTCAAAGGAAAACGTGAATAAATGGAAACTTGTGTTGCTATACTGGTATGGCAATGCTGAGATGATGTCGAACTGGCACTGATGCTAAACGATCCTATCTGATGTCAAACTAACCTATAAGTCCACACTGGGACTTTCCTATACTGATCCTATACTGAAACTTGCTAAACTGGTCCCAAACTGGTGAAACTGATCCTAAGTCTGCTCGGAGACTACCCAAGTGGGCGACGATGACTGATGGCGAAAGAGAAAACGTGTAAAAACTCCAATGATGTGAAAGTGAAACTGGCTGGCTGGTAAAAGAAAATGTTGTACGAGGTATGGTGTGGTGCATCACATATTGGCACTAATAAAGTCATGTACCAATAGTGTTAAGAGCAAAGAGACTAGCGTGAGATGCCACTTCACAGTTAAAACCATGGAATAACTCTGGTGAGTTTGAGGTTTGACGTGCAATCGAGAATAGGCTGAGAAAAACGGTGTATTGCTGGAGAACAGTGAATAAACATTGTTTTACTGGTGATAGACTGGTGCATAACAATTGATGTAGATCGTGGTCAACTGAAGGCAATAGACTCAATGTATAACCATAAACTGGTGGTAAACTAACTTTTTCTATGTTTTCTAGCTAGTTTTATACTACAAGTACGGATTTATAAATAGTATCTTTATACAAGACTTAGTAAGGCTGTAATGCCATAGCTTAGTCAATCCTCAAATAAACATATGGTTTTACTTCTTCTAAAGTAACAGTGACTCCTCTGCATTGCCATGTCTGGAAGGAAATCATATGGACTGAGTGGCTGATGAATGGATTGGTAGGTGCTGTTTAGCTGTGGACTGGTAGGGTATGGCATCATTACTGAGGTGCACAGATGGAATTATGACTTCGGGAGGTCTTGGCAAGGTAACAGCCTTAGTAAACATGGTTACCTGTGGCCGTAGTAGCTCGATATCTTTGATGGATGAGTGGATACATCATTCACGTCATCTTTAATTGAACGATGGGGAAGCACATCATTAGGGTGCTTCTTTTGATGCGCCAATCCAATTTTGGGTAGCGGTCAATCAAATGTGCCTTGCTGTGATGGAATACAGAAATTATGATATGTAGCTAGATGGGACGGATATAAAGATGTGCAAGGAACCATTGCCATAGGTCGAAATTGGTATTGCCATGTGTGCAATGACTGGTTTACTGAGAGGCCATTGGGTGGATGGTAATGTTAATTAGAAGGGAAAATCCATGAATTCTGAGCATACAGGGCCTGGAGGCTCATCATCCCCCCTAAAATTTTATTATGTTACTTGGGAACATAACACCGGGCTCAGGGTGTTTGCAACCTGTGGAGGAACTTAGGAATTTCATCCTGTTGCTAGGAGATGACATGTGTGGCAGTGCATTCATCCAATATTGGGGATTGGCATCCTAAGTCACATCGATATCCTATTTTTAGTACGCATGACGTGTTTGAGAGAAGCACAGAAACTTCTGAGTATTCCATTTCTCCCACACATGGCTTCTCTATGACTCTCCACAGCTAAGACCGGAAAATCAGTTTCGTTGGCTATATAAACTTAGTGAAATTTTCTCTAAGTCCCCTTTCTCCACTTTTGCCTGCAGCCCTCACTGGTGTTCATACACTGGTGACATGCTCTTCCTCCCTTTGTCTTCATCCTCTCTTCCAATCTGGTCAAACTTTCGTACTCTCAGCTTATGCACTGACTCCGACAAATGGCTGAATCCACCGATCCCAACAAAGCTGCTGCCCTCAAGGCCTATCACGAGGCTTCTCAAGTGCTTTCCTCCTTGCAAGATAATCTACCTGATGTGGATGAAGAAGGTGCTGTTGATGCCTGGGTTACAAAGGCACAACAATACTGGCACATCGCTGCCAACAATTGGAGAGTGGCTGGAGTATTGGATAGAGCATGGCATTGAGTAGAGCGGGCTTTTATGAAGGTTCTTCCTGAGATTCATGAGAGTGGTATACAGGCCGCCATGCCCACGTATAACGACTTGGCAGAACAGGTGGTACATATTGCTGGTTGATTGTAGTTTCTGTTTCAATAACACGACTTGATAGATGGATTTTGACTTTGACATGGTCCCCCTTCCTGTTCCAAAGTCTCAGAAGCAGCACGGTGCCTCTTCCACTCAACGATTCAGTTCCCATTTGGTGTCTAGCCCCGCATGTTCCCAAACTATGGCTCCTGCCCTTCTTTCTCGTTCCTCAATGCCCATGCCCATGGTCTCCTCTATTCAGGTGACCACCACCTTTCCTGCTTCTCAATCTCAGAGGTCTGCCCTAACAACTAGTAACCATACTAGGGATAATTCCAATTCACTTCCCATCATCGCTTCTTCGACTTTGAAGAGGGTTAAATCAGTATTCAACCCAGCAGCCGCATCAACTTATGACCCAGCCCTTTTTCAGCGGCCAGGGTGGGATTCTTCTGCTTGGTCTCCTACTTGGTCTTCTGATTTTGCTTGCCTTAGTCCTTCTCGATCTTCATTTGGGTTATCCTTTGGTACAGCAACCTTATTGCCTTCCCCCTCTTGTCCTGAGGGTACTGCATGCTGGGCTCATCCTGGGGCTGCTGCTACTGCAGCTCGTCCTCCCTTGCTTGCCATCAATGGTAAGTTGATGTGATTATCCTAAGCATTTTTGTTTGCCAGCTAAATTTTATCTTTTTAGCCAAGGATCATCCAATCGTCATGCTCGGGCCTCAATTGCCAGGTGAGGTTTCTTCCTCTGCCACAAGCCTCCCTTTGTTTTACCCTGGTACAGACAATGAGGAGGATAATGACAACCTTGCCTCCATACTTCCAGGAGGGGATGAGGTATCTGAGGCTGAAGCCTCTCTTCAAGATGTCGTCAATACTATAACTTCTCCCCTTTTGGCCAAAGCTCCTTCTCGATCTAAACCCCATCTTCTTACAACAAAAACAGCATTCATTTTTGATGCTGATACCAGAGAGCTCAATGCTTACCCCACTATCTTCCTTTCTAGACCCACAGCTTCCAAATCTCAAGATGGCCCTCCTCGATGTTCATCTCATCCTCAAGAGCCTCCTACTCATCCAGATACCATATATAATAAGGTGGCACAGGTCACACAGCCTAAAAAAGACCAGAAGATGTCAAAGAGCAAGTTTCAAGATTCCGAGGTTGCTGCTCCTTGCAAACGTGGTTGAGAAGATGATGAAGGAGCAGCTAAGACTGGAAAGCACAGTTCCAAGAAGCCAAGGCTTCAATCAGTCAAAGAAATTTCTGATGATGAACATATGTTCTCGATTCTTTTCTAGTTGTTGTAAACTGATCTGTTTGGGTTACTAGCTGTTGTTGCTACCAAGGTAGTTCGAAAGCACAGCCCCAGACTTTCCAAGTTGCCGCCCATTTCTCTGGATGTGAGTGGAGGTGGTTTCAGGAAGTGCATCCCTAAGGACTTTCAACCAGTCGACGATGGGATTAAAAGTATTGGAGTGCTCGTCGTGGAGGAGGATTTGGGTGACTTTGTCAAGGTGGATGGTCAACTGTGGAACAAACAGGTGGCTCTGTTTGTTGGAGAATGCATGAGTCAACTGTTCACTTCTTTATTCCATGTTGATGTGTTTTCTAGTACTCAACACCATGTGATCAATGCAAGAGTTGCAGGACGCAATGCTGAAAGCTCCTCAGTCATACAGTTATTTGTGTCCGGTGTCACTATGCCAAGCAGCCTTGTACTGTGGATGGCATCCCTGCCTTGAGTCTGGTAGACCAGTACTGTCCTCAAGGTTCTTGTGAGTATCCTCGTTCTTTCTTTGCTTATCCTGATCTCTTTACTTTCTGTAGACGATATTAATGCCTTTGCCAGTGCTCTCAATACCCTTGAGCAGAATAACCAGGCCATCACCTCCCACACTCAGCAATATATGACCGGTTTGAATATTCTTGCTCACATTGAGAGTAGTCAAGTTCAAGTTTCTTGACTCCATGCATGCCTTCCTTCAGACAAAGATTCCATGGACAATTCTGATGGTGCAGACAATGAGGATGATGAAGTCACGAAGAGAAAGGCTGGACCATCAAAGAAGAAATCCAAGTCCAGCTAAGCTACTTAGTAGCCGTGTCTTAGCCATCTAAAGTAGGGTGGGCAGGGGAGCTTTTTCATTACACATCGTCACCCCTCAGAGGGCTTAAATAAATAAAATCATATTTTCTGGGATTTTTGTGTGACTTGTATGAATTTATTTGTCAAATTATCAAGGGATTTTGGGGGCATTTTGGACTTAGAATGTTCAGTGGCTGTGATCACATGCAATTTGACATGTGACTCTTTGCCCTTGTGCTGAGTTCTTGAAATACTTTTTCTAAGTCTGAATTGCCATAAAATTGAAATGGTAAGGAGTGTGGGTGGCCAAGGCTCTGTCACCATTGGGTTTAGGATTCATCAAGTATCACATATCTAGTCATGAGGTGTCATTACTGTAATGTGGTTTTTGTTGATATCTCCTTTGTCTATAATCAAATTGATGGTGAAGCATAGTATTTTTGGTGTTTAGAAGCATTATTTTCATGATTTTTTGTGGAGTATTTCATGGGTTGTATGGTCGTTTCTTTTATGATTTCGTTAGTTATTTTGTGAAAATGCTGTGGTGGATTTTGTGCATATTGCTATGTCAAAAACACATGGAATCCATGTCTCTCCCCCCTAAACTTTTTAAATCTTTGGTGTCAAAGACTCAAAAGTTTTAATCCGAGGTTCAAAGAATTGGAATTTTAAAGTGAATGCCGCTGAGTTTTGAAAAATGAGAGCATGAGGTTAGAATTCCATGCTGCGTTCTGCTGTGTGTTATTCTAGTCTGAATGAGAGTTTTCATGTAATGGTGCTAGAGTCAGACATTGTCGAGTTTTTGTATAAAAGCTTGATGTTTTCGTCCTTTGTTCTTCAGAAACATCGCCTTTCTACATTGTCATGTCTGCCTCTAACAACCAAACCATCCCTTCTCTCAACTCTCTTGTCCAGCATGCTGACACTATCATCAAGAATCCTCTTGAGCTTGACGCCAAATTGCTGTGAGTCACCTCGTTCTTCGATGAGGTGGCCAGCATCAAGGTATGTTGATGTCTCTCTCCTCGAGTTTTCATGGACTGATAAACGGGTGGTAGTGCCAAGTCCAAGCCTACTATCCCTGGGCTCTTGAGGATGAATTTTTCAATGACTTTGCATTTGCTGTTGAGGGGACCATGTCAAAGAAGAATTTTCATGGCTACTGGGACACCCTTATCCTGGTCGAGTCGAACCGCTTGAAGATCAGTACTAGCAGTTGTTACTCTTTGACTGGGACCCAGCTCCTTGATGGTCTCATGGTTCTCCCTCCTATGAGGTACCAGGTTGATGAGGACATACAAATATCTTCTGCTCTGTTTACTCCAGTCCTCCCCTCCATCAAGGCTGTTCAGACCATGCCTGCTTCCCCTGTCGCCGAGTCTGTTACCATGACTTTGGGAGAAGATTTACCGGATCTTCAACCAGAAGGTAGCGATCCCAGTCCTTTGTTGGACAGTCCTGGGTCACCCTCTATGGCTTCCTCTGTGGATTGGTCTGTATGTGCTTCGAAATTAATTATATCCATGATATCATGTCAACTAATTTGGTAACTTCTAGCTTCCTCCTCTGGTTTCCACACAAGCTGGACCCTTTATTGAACAGTTCACTGAAAAACAGGGTACTCTGAAGGATGTGGTGGAGATTGGTGAGAAAATAACCGGTCTATATCGCAAGTCTTTTAATAAGGCAGATCTTCAGTATGGCAAGACCTTCTGTGCCTATTGCCCAGGCACGCCTAGTCATCCTGCACACTCTTGTCCTGCTAGGTCTGTTAAGGTACATTTCCTTGTTGAATAGCACATTTTCTCTTGGCTTAAAATGTGAAATTCCAGGCTGTATGTCCTTGCGGTCCTTGTATGCGAGAGGGCACCGAGTGTATCTATCCCAGCCTTTCTGACAAGTGTTCAGCTTGCCACAAGACGCTGCTTCGGAGTTGCATTGGTGGTGTCCCTGATCGTCAAGTCCTTCTAATGCTGTTCAATGATCCTCATCCTGAGGATGACAAGCATCTTCTGAACATTATTGATGAGCTGATCGATCTTGATCCATATGGATCCAGTAAGTTCCACTCTTTTCTCCATTCGAGCTGCATTTACTAATTCCAATTGCTTTACAGAACCTCCTGCTGGTATTCCAAGTGATCCTCATACTGAGGAGATCATCAACAATGCCAAAAGCTATGTTGGTGTCAACTTCGAGCAGTTCACTTTCCATGGCCATGAATCTATCGCATCTTTGGTGAACACCAAGGATTCATTCTACCATCATCTCGAGTTGAATACTCATGAACTCTACCTCGGTTTGAAGATGTGGCATGTTTTAGTTCAGCATTACCATCTTGTTACAGCAAAGCTGGATGCTGCATGCGAGCAAGAGGCTGCTGAGGCTAGTACTGCAGCAAGGATGGGACATGGTAATCAGTCATCTTCTTCCAACAGCCATCATACTTTGTATTGGCAGAGGAGGAAGAATGATCGTTCTCGTAACTACAGGAAGCGGGAGCAGGTCAGAACAAGGGTAGAGGCAAGAAGGACAACCAGAAGGGCAAAGGTAAAGGCAAGGAGCAGACTCCGGTCTCTGTCAAGAAGTGTGGTGGCTGGAACTATGACCATCACGACTGTGATATGAATGAGGGGTTTGGTGAAGATACCACTCCTCTTTGTACCGGTGATTGCGGTGGTTGGGGCTGCAACAACCCTGACTGCCCTACTTTGCAAGGTAGCTGTGGCCCAGATGATACTAATGTTGTCCAGTACCAGGATGGCATTCGGATCCAGTATGTGGACTACCGTAACAAGGCTTCAGGCTCCAAGCATTCTGGTCATTACTAGCTGCCATGGAGTCACGTTTATATTCAATCAATATGGACATTTTTCACAGGGGTATATGTTGAATGAGTGTCGGGGGACCGGTATGGATATACTGGTCATAGAATAGCTATGAATGAATGTGTAGGGGTCCCAAAATGGGACTCAATTATTTAAATAAAAGTTTTTGGTTTTCGCCAATGTCTCGCTTGAAAACTAAGCAAGTTCTGCCTCGTTATGAGTCCCTTCGAGATCTGGGAGCTCGTCAAGCGCGCCATCATCATTTGACTCGAAGAGATCATTGATGCATTCTGGTGACACATCAATGATCGCATTGATGTCTGGTATGTCAATCTTTTTCCAGGTGAAGTATGGCAATAGTCTGAATCCAGTGACTGGTCTTGCAAAGGTCGATCTGTCTAATTCACAAAGGAGATATGCACCACCTTTATTCCTCCCCAAGATCACTAAGGGGCCCAAATATCTGGTGCACATTTTATGGTTTAGAGCCTTCTCTATCTGTGTGTTGTGCATCAAAACCAAATCTCCTGGCTGGAAATTAAAATCTCTGATAGAGTACTTGTGTTCTTTTTCGAATTTAATTGCGGCATTGTGTCTAGCCTCGTAAACTTTAGACTTTAAACATTTGAGGTCTGAAGCATGTTTTTGAAGACTAATAGCTCATTGAGCAATTAATGATGTGGTACTGATGATATTGTCTGGTGGCGGCATCAACCAAGTGGATTTGACTATGTCCATTGGGAGGAGGGGTTCCATCCCGGTTGCGGCAAAATATGGTGAACAACCCATGCATTTCCTTATGGTTATTCGGTCTGCCCAAAACACAGAATAGGTGTTTTGACTCCACTTCTTTTGATCTCCATCAGAGACCTTAAAAAGTCCCTGATGGATGTCGAAGTGTGGTCTTTCAGCAATTCCATTGGCTCTGGAGTTATAACCAGAGATACAGATATGATTGACATGGTATTTCTTGCTCAAATACCCTATTGCAGCAACAAAGGCAGATCCGTTGTCGGTAACAATCTTGACCCATGATCCCCAACAGCATAAGATATCCTCGAAAATCCATTCACCTAATGTTCACGCTGTTTCTTTATGCAGACAATGAAATTCCAGATAATGGCTGAGCGAACATCTGCCTTGGACTATGTAATGGTATTGCCCTGAGACTGGCATGATCATTGTGTCCATGTACATTTTCGAAAACAAAGGAGCTGGGAGCGCAATGGTGGGTGGGATGAAGATTTGTCGGGTTTGATGGATTTGGCATAGATGACATGTCCTGACAAACCAGGCAATATCATACTTCATATCCGGCCACCAATAACGTTCCTTGATCAACATGTGTGTCGCATAGAACCCCTTGTGAGCAACATCATCACTTGGATGCGATGGTCAGGGAACAATACGAGCTGATGCCTCCCATCTGTGTTTTTGCACCAACATTTTCCTTGTCACTCGAAGAAATGAATGGCATATTTCATGAACTTGTTGTATGCATAATCATCAAATCCTGGAGGTCTCTTGAGGTATAGGTGCCATGGCAATAGATAGGTTAAATGTTCATCTAGTCATTGTTGTTTAGTGGTACGAGGAACTGTTGAGTAAGAAATGATTTCCATGTTCTCTACTGCAATGTCTTGCTGCAGGACTTGAATTAACTTGATTGGCAAATTAACCGTTGGTGAAGTCAAATTAATAAAATGCATAAGCCTGTAATGAGTGTGTAAGAAGTCTTCCATGCTGTCTTCAGGTGGTGGAGGGTCTCCTTGTTGGGGTGGGCATCATGATAATCCATCTGGATCATGCTTAGAGCCAGGTACATAGACTAGAACAAAATGAAAGGATAGAATGCTGATAATCCATTGGTTAACTGCTGCTGATGGTGCAATATCCGGGTTCTTGAGCATTCCCTTGATAGCACTCACATCAACTTCCACAATAAATGTTGGAAGGGCAATGAGATAAATCTTGCAATCTCCTAGTGCATGGTATAGTCCAAATATCTCTTTCTTGGCTTGAGAATATCCGCACTCCCGCTCGTTAAGAGTGATTGATCCAAATCTGGCAAAATATTGGATTTTAGGATCTACAGGGTCACACTGTGCTAGATAATATCCAACTGCAGCAGGTCCTGTATCCATGGCCAGTATAACAGCTCCGGTTGACATGTAACTGAGAGGTCTTAATGCTAGACTGTGTCTAACTGCATTTTTGAGATCTTCTTGTGCAGCAATCTCTTCTGCTTCAAACTTGAAAGGAACATCTTTTCTGAACAGCTTGGTGATGGGTAAGGCTCGGGTTGCGAAATTGTTGATGAATATCCATAAGACTCCAATGGTACCAATGAATGTGCATGCATCAGAGACATCAATACAAGGTCCCCAATGCATAATTGACACGACTATGCTCTCCAATGGTAATCGGCCTGAATACATGCATCTGCGACCTAGCATGGTAATCTCTGGACAACAAAGGTAGGCTTTCTTTCCTGAAAATGTGCCTCCACAATATTTCATGCGTTGGATGATCCTATGGAGGTTTTGGAAGTGTTCCCAAACAAATCGTCTAATGCCATGATTGAGCAGAATGGTCTCATAGCCTCCTTCAATTTCGTATCAAGTCTCTGGTCCCCAAACTGGGATGTCATTGATATAAGGAATGGTAAACTCAGGAATTTCAGGTTGTAGAATGAAGGTAACATCATCATGGAATATTGGGATGGAATTGGTCCAACCCATGAGTAAGGTGATGAGTTGTAATGCTCCATAAGGGGTCTGAAAGGTAGTAATGTCGTGAGATGACTCTGCCAATAGATGTTCATCGTATCCAACAAATAAGTCTAAGGTAGTGCTGCATGCATGACCTGCAAAATGTTCTGCGAGAGGATCTGTTGCTGGTGGTAATCCAGAGTGTGCAATAGTAACTTCGTTCAACGGTTCTAGACTGTGAACTATACGAAGACTTTTGCCATCTTTCTTTAAAACCATAAACCACCTCAAGTGATAGGAAGAATTTGAAGGTTCATAGATGCCTGCATCAATTTTTGTTTTGATCATATGGCAAACTTCTGCATAAATGCCTGGGGGTATGGGAATATTTCGTAAAACCCAAGGAGTATGTTCAACAACGGGAATATCAATCGGAGGGAAGAAATCTCGATGAAAACTGCCTCGTTCTGTATCCTCCCATGCAAAGGCTTTCTCTTGTACCGTCATAAAATGATGCATAAGTTTCATTTCTTCTGGCCAGAGGAATCCTTTGTTATGAATGGAGTCGATGTACTCCTTGCATTCTTGGGTATAACATTTGGTAGGAATAAAGGGTAGTGGGGTAGGAGATAATGTTGGTATATCGGCTAATGGGTCTCCTCATATATTTCAAATGATACAGAATTTATCAGGCAGGGTTGCAAGCACTGGTTTTGTTTTTGACGCAACCAGCTTGTACTTTTTGCCTGCAAAGACTGAGACTTTCTTAGAGAACCATGGCTCATAGGATTGATCTCCAATAATATTAGAACCATAAAGACAATATATGTAATCTCAAGGTTTGGTAATGGAAACAGAATCGGTAAAATCTGTAGGGAACTGGGATGGAATTGAATATAACAGTAACATCTGTTCATGATCGGTGGGTAAAGAATATTCGGCATATGGGGTGGAACTGAACACAGTTTCTGTCGACCATAGTGATTGTGTAAACGTAGTAGGATGGATAGGAAATTTATTAGGGTCACAGGCCAATAAATATTGGTTGGAAGTTCTTTCTGAGTCAAATTCTGATGCTGATGCCACATAGGCAATAATTTTAGGTTCTTGATTCGCATCTAATTCGATGATGAGGGCGATCTCCTCGGTGCTATCTTCTGGTTCTTCTAGTCAATTTTCCCAGGAAAATGGGATGTGATTAAGGATATGGAGACAACCTCGAGGAATCATGGGAATAGTGGTGGTTTTGCCGGTGTTCAGATCATGAATGGTGATAGTCTGATTCTCGTCAGCATAATTTCGAATGATGCTTTGAGTTAATGTGTCGAAAGGTCTGCCGAGTAAAATATTGTATGCTGATTGCCAAATAATGTGAACCTGGAGGTAGAGCATGATATCTCCAAACAAAAATGCAACATTCCATGCTAAACCCAAGGAATAATTCGTGGTGCCATTGGCAGACTGCATTTCCAATATAACCATTGGATCATAAATTAACCCCAAATGTAGGCACACAGCTTCTGACATGGAGATCACTTGTGATCCGGGATCAATGATGCATTCAACCTTGAGCTGATGATCCACCACTGGGACAATAGACCATAATGAAATAGAGTCCACTGCGCTGTTGAGCCTAGACTTCCATGGCAATGGCAACACCCAAAACTCCGAGAGAGCTAAGGAAATATGCATGCAATCACAGTAATCAAGGCTATGTGTTTGTGCGAGTGGTTCTGTGCACCTCCATGTGGTCAATTCCTCTAGACGCAGGTATACACTTCAACTATACAGTCTGGAAGTAGTACCCTTTAGCAGTTGAGTACTAAGAGGCTCAGGCTGTAAGCTGAGGGGATCTTGATAAATGAGATTAAATGGAATCTGGTATGATACAGATACCAAGAAACCATGCTAGATGCTTGGAACTGATCTAGAAAACATAAAACTGGTCTGGTAAACGTGAGACTGGCCTAATAAATGTTTGGGCAATTGAATAAATGTTTGGACAATCAAATAAACGTGAGGAGAATCAAATAGACGTTTATACAATCGAATAAATGTTTGGAGAGTCAAATAAACATGTGAGGAATCGAATAAATGTGTGGGGGCTTGAAACAGAGAGGTACTGGATGGAAATATGATAACTGAGTGTCACAGCAATACTGCACAGCAACTGGGGACAATGACAATGACATGGGTGAATGATGTGGAGCTGGGCCTTCACAGAGGCAATAATACCCTATACTGATGTGGGAAATTGATATGATGACGATGTAGAAGGTGAAGACGATAAAACGATCCTATCTGGTGAAAGTGAAACGATGTTGCTACATTAAAAGACAAAAGCAAGTTATCGGAGCAAGAATCCATGTATTGGTGGTAATTAACACATCCAATAATGTTGAGACTATAGCAAGCAATGGAGGATAACCTGGAGCGAAAGAACTTGATTCTCCTCTGTAGAATACGAGTTTTTATACTAAAAGTTTGGTTTTATAAATAGAAAAGATATCTAAGCATTGGTAAGGCTGTAAGTCCTTGGATTAGTAAATCTGTAGTAAATAGAAGAAGTTTTCATCAGCTGAGGCATAACAGCTTGTCTGTATTGCCATGTCTGGATGGGAAACCATGTGGAAGTGGAGAATGATGAGTAAACAGCTAGGTGCTGTTTAACTGTGGACTATGAGGGTATGGTACATGTTCTGAGGTTGATAAATGAATATAAGCTGCTGTGAAGACTTGGCAAAGTAACAGCCTGAGTAACTGCAGTCTGGAGTATCTGTATTGGGTCAATATCTTTGATGGAGGAGTGCAGGGTCTAAATGATGTCACTATGATTGAGGAATCAAGGGGCGCATCAATTTGGGTGCCTAGGACTGATGCGGCGACTCCATTTTGGGTACGATCGTCAATGAAAGGTGTATTGCCGTGATCGTTCATGGAAATATGGAGAATAAACATGAATGGAAGGGTATTAACGTGGTTTGCTGAGTTATAGCCGTGGTATATCATGGTCATTGAAGGATATTGAAGGATATTGAAGGGTGTAGCATATAATCGAAGGTTGGGGCATTAAATCAAGTGCGGCAATGTAGGATAAGGAAGATGGGAGTCGAATCTGTTATTATTGGGTAGTCGATGGATAAATCCATGAATTCTGAGTGTACAGAGCCTGGAGGCTCATCAGCGGCGGTGTAGTTTACTGGAGATTACAATTATATGAGACTAATACATATGCCTTTCAATTATCTCTCCTTGCATGTGACTACTCCTCATAATAAGACATACTCATTGAATAAGTTGTCTGTTCAGGTATCTGTGATAGGACATTGCAATGGATTATCCTTACAAAAATCATTGCAGGTAAGGATGTCTCGTATAATTGTTATGGCTCCTTACAATGTATATGAGATTTGACCTGCTGATATATACTAATTATAATAGGGTCCGTAATCATTATGCCTGGCTACATCAGATACCCTATGTTGATGAGCCTCCAGGCTCTGTATGCTCAGAATTCGCAGATTTTCCCTTCTAATTAACATTACCATCCACCCAACAGCCTCTCAGTAAACCAGTCATTGCACACACGGCAATACCAATTTCGACCTATGGCAACGGTTCCTCGCACGTCTTTATATCCGTCCCATCTAGCTACGCATCATAATTTCCGTATTCCATCACGGCAAGGCATGTTTGATTGACAGCAACCCAAAATGGAATTAGCGCATCAAAAGAAGCACCCTAATGACGTGCTTCCCCGTCGTTCAATTAAAGATGACGTGAATGATGTATCCACTCATCCATCAAAGATATCAAGCGACTACGGCCCCAAGCAACCATGTTTACTAAGGCTGTTACCTTGCCAAGACCTCCCGAAGTCATAATTCCATCCGTGCACCTCAGTAACGATGCCATACCCTACCAGTCCGCAGCTAAACAGCACCTACCGATCCATTCATCGGGCCCTCAGTCCATATGATTTCCATCCAGACACGGCAACGCAGAGGAGTCGCTGTTACTTTAGAAGAAGTAAAACCATACGTTTATTTGAGGATTGACTAAGCTACGGCATTACAGCCTTACTAAGTCTTGTATAAAGATACTATTTATAAATCCGTACTTGTAGTATAAAACTAGCTAGAAAACATAGAAAAAGAACAGTTTACCACCAGTTTACGGTTATACATCGATTCTATCGCCTTCAGTTGACCACGATCTACGTCAATTGTTATGCACCAGTCTATCACCAGTAAAACAATGTTTATTCACCGTTCTCCGGCAATACACTGTTTTTCTCAGCCTACTCTCGATTGCACGTCAAACCTCAAACTCACCAGAGTTATTCCATGGTTTTAACTGTGAAGTGGCATCTCACGCTAGTCTCTTTGCTCTTAACACTATTGGTACACGACTCTATTGTGCCAATACGTGATCGCCGCGCCATACCTCGTACAACATTTTCTTTTACCAGCCAGCCAGTTTCACTTTCACATCATTGGAGTTTTTACACGTTTTCTCTTTCGCCATCATCATCGTCACCCACTTGGGTAGTCTCCGAGCAGACTTAGGATCAGTTTCGCCAGTATAGGACCAGTTTAGCAAGTTTCATATAGGATCAGTATAGGAAAGTCCCAGTGTGGACTTATAGGTTAGTTTAACATCAGATAGGATCATTTAGCATCAGTGCCAGTTCGACATCGTCTCAGCATTGCCGTACCAGTATAGCAACACAAGTTTCCGTTTATTCACGTTTTCCTTTGACTCTATAGCCTTCGACACCGCCTTTCACACCATCTTTCACCGTCGCCGGCCACAACAACACATTTTCTCGATATTTCCGTTCATCCTCGACTAATTAACAACCGTTTAGTCGACTCATTTCCGTCCCCGTTCCAGTATTAACGTATTTACACGTTTTCTGGTCTCTCCTTCACGGATTCGTGGTATTCACGTCATACCTGCTTCCGATCCTTCTCATTATCGAGATCCTTACCGGCTTATGGCCAGGCTTACTAGTACTCGAATACCAAGTGGTACTACTTGCTTGACTGAAAAGTCGCAGTGTATTCTTGCGTCTAGAGGAATTGATAATTGCACGGAGGTGCATCGAACCCTAACTCGCACCCTTTTGCCTTGATAACCGTGTTTCCACGTTTATTTCCATACTCATCGAGAGTTTGGTTTTGCCGTTGCCACGGAAGTCTAGGCTCATCAACGTTACAACGATTACACGCGGGTTATAATCGCTTGCATGCTTTCCCCGGATTTAGCAATGTCAAGGTACTTAAGAATCATTATGGTACATTCAACATGATATTATACAACTACCAACCATACAGTTAAGTTTATTCAATGACTGCCGTCCTCACGAAGCCCACGACTGAACTGCATGTTTTCTTTTTGGGACTGCTTGTCCTCATCCTCCAGACAGAGATCACTTGATATCAGGTGTAATTCCTCCCCCATCAACTCGTCGTGGGCCTGAGGAACAGGCTCAACAACAGCTACGGTCCACCATATCGGCATTTTGGGTGTTGCCCCCTTCTCGTAACGAATCGACCGAACTTGTTTGCCCGCATGAGGTCCTTTAATTACCACCCAGCGCTCATAATTTCGTACAGTTGACGGATGCATAGCTTCGACAACCTCTGGAGAAACCTTTTGCAGATTCGTCTTTCCTTTCCGCATATAAGCTTCAACACCGCTATTGTCCCAAGTGGTTTGAAGGATGACGGTTTTGGGTTTTCCACCAACCTTTGCTCGCAAATCGAAGCCAGTCAAACGAAAATCTGAAGTCCAGTGGCCGTGATGCTCATAAACAGGTGAGTGAGATGACGTGACAAGCGAATCATTTTCTGTGTTCAAGGGAGGCGTTTTCGACCGAGGATCCCAAGCCGCGGAGTATGGTTCATTAGAGGTCAGGGGCGTATTCGGGCGTTCCAATGAGAGAGAACCAGTTGTAGTTTTCATCAGCCTCTCTATCTCGAGCTCTCGTCCGGACTTGACGAAAGCCAGACGAGGATAGAAAGCGGCTTGAGACGTAGTGAGAGGCTTATACAATCGCAAGGGCAGTTTGGTTCTAAGGCTCATAAGATTAGTCTTATATGAAAATGTCATGTCACTTTGATACATACTGTGTCTCGACAATATGTTCATAATCGACTGTACATTCTTTATTGGTCTGCTCAGGGTTATATCGATCCAAGATCATGATAATTCGCAGACCACTGAGATTGTCTTGCCCACAAATCACGTCCCTCACGTAGCCTCTCTGAGTGCGCAAAGGATGGCCGCTAGGGAAAACAATGACCTCTGAGCCCAGCCAAGGTGCTCTACCAGAAAGGACATCCAACGACTGTTTGGACGCAGGCTTCGGAGAAGATGGATGGACCAATGTTGGACGAATGGCTACACAGTTTTTGTGAGCGCGAAATTCCTGTGAAATTCGATAAGTACCATCATACTGAAGACGATGAGAACATACCTTGATTGTGCCGTTCGCATCCTTGTCTAAGGCGACGACATGAAAATCATCGATGGATTGAACAAATCCTCTATGGCCTTTTTGGCGTCCTTCAAGGCACTGGACATAGTCTCCAACTGAAAACAGCTTCATAACTCGGCAGTATGGAAAGGTATGTGTGCCCTTTCCATCCAAATTGACTTCGATGTGGCTGGTGTGCGTGTCGATAACCGATCCAATCCCTGGGACAAAAGACACATCATCTACTTCCACTAAATCTCCTTTCTCAAACACCCATTCGTTGGGACAGGGTGCTCGGCTTTCGGCGGCAAGCACCACAGGATGCGAACTTTCGTGAAACAACTGCATAATGAATAATGAAACACCGTTGGCAACGACTACACTGTCACGGCGGCATTCTAGCACGAGCAAACCATGGTCGTATTCGGATTTCTTCATATGAGACGAGTTCGTTATGCCGTGGACCTCATGCTTCGCAGCCAAAGATATTCCCACTACGCCATCGGACCTCCACAACTCATGTCGACTCTCAGACCGTTTTCTAGGCTTGGTACTCGGCCACGGCTCGTGAGGGAAAACCCGCGGAACGACCAACACGTCTAAACCCCAATCATGCACTGCCGCAACGCAACCAATCTCTCTACCATAAGCACCACCAACAACTATTATCCATGTCCCGGAATCGATGGCCATCCTCGACATGTGTAACTGAAACATAGCGACCCTGTCGTCCAGTCGCACGCGTTCTAGGACGGGCCGGTGGTTTACGCATTGCACAGACGAAGATGACAGCAGGCGTGATTGGAAAATCGGGTTGGGTTGCGAGGTTTTGCATTCACAATAGACCCATTCGCGAACTTGAGGCAGAGTGAAGCTGATAACGACCTCCCAGGCATCTCCTTTACCATTCCTGAGTTCCTCCAATAAGATGGCTGCCAATCGGTCATGTTTTCCACGCTACACAGACATGGCTAAGCCTCCAAACCACAATCACGGAAACGTTAGACGCACCTTGCACTGTACTCTCCAAAGATGTGTATATGTTGTCTGGCTACTAGATCTGGGCCTGGCAATTTTACCATCTTCGAGTCGACGCCGTTTGCGGGAGCGTTGCTTCAGTTCCGAGATATAGTCCTCCGCTTCAGCTTCAGACTCGTTATCGTCCGGCAGGAGAGACTGAATTTGAGCGTATGTGGCTATAGAATCATCGTTCGAGATCACTAAGCATCAGGCCATTAGTCAATAAAAGTTCATGGCAGATGCGAGGCACGCTCACCAATAGTATTGTCTTCGTCATCGCCTTCCTCCATGGAGTCTTCGTCTGGGCCATCAATTGCTTCGATGTCCAACAAATCACGGAATGCCTAAATACAATCAGTGTGGATACCCAGCGCCACGACAAATAAGATACCTGAGATCGGCCCCATGGTCCTGGGTTTGGCCTAGACATCATTTATATGAACTGAGAACAGAACGATGCGGGGAGTTGTGCCGACGCTCGTGGTGCGTAGCAGAGTGCAAAAGGCGTGAGAAATGTTGGACATCGGCTGATACGGGACGCATTTTCCTTAACTCCGTAAAAGCCGAATTTTCGGACTCGATCGGAGTTAAGCAAAATCCGTCCCATATCAGCCCATGGCCAACATGTCTCACGCTTTCTTCTGTTCCCTTCCTATCATCGTCTGCTTAGCGCCCATCTACAGTCCTACCGCCAGTGCGATGCAACAAGCCCTCCACGACAAACTCTTCACTGATGTCTGACTTTCGCCACAGCACAGCCAACAGCCTCATCCGCGGCTAGCCTACGCGTCTACTGTGCGTTGATGGTCGAATATATTTCTTTCAGGCGATGCAGCTGATTGATTCTTATATGACAGATTGCATCTGTGGCGAGTTCATCGTATGTTATGCTTAAATTGCTTGCTATTAATATTTGTCTTCTCACCGTTTTCTTACAGCTTGTCATCGACAAATCCCTAACAGCTCTTCCCAAGCGTAAGACTGACGGTGCTATCGTCGTTCGTTCTCAGGACAGTGATGATGCAAAAGCCCGGGTGTTCAAACTAAATGCAAACCGTAGCGACCCAGTTCTAATTGAAAGGTATGTACTCCATAGGCCAGCGCATGCTTGCTGTTGACCATATTTCATTAGACAAGGCGGTCATGAACGGCAATATCGCTTCCTCTGCCCTCGGTGTACCTTGCCCGTCGCTTACCAGTCGACGCTGCCCCCAGCGAAATCGGGTCCCTTCATTTACCTCTTGCCGGGAACTCTACCCAGTTGCAAGGTCAAGTCCCCTCTGACGCTTTCGACGTGGATGCTCCGGCGATTTCTTCCTAGTATAGTCCTGCGGGCGGGATCCTGTGGGGCACGCCGCTCGTATGACCCGAGCATTTGGTTGCTCATGGTAACGCTCAAGGTATGTTTAGTCTCAATATTGTATTTGGATGTTGTTTACCTTCAAGAACAGGCCGGTTGCGATATCTTCGACTTGCCTAGGGTATTTGGCCATCCATTTATGAAGACGAGGTGACCTCCAGAGACTCGTCGTCGTCGCGAGTGACGTACGCTATTGCATGAAGTTCTGATATTGCCGCCTCAGAAGAGTGTGCTTTGATCTCTTCGTATCCGTATTTTCTCACTGACTCGTGAACAGGGCCACAAGCTTATCTGTATACCGGCACCACGTTCCTCAGCTTACTCTCAAGCGGGATTCGAATGAATTCTCCCTGTCGTCTTCTTTCTTGGCAGTCTTCTTGCTACCCAACACGAGTGGCAAAATCACGATTTTGCGCGAGAAAAGTGTAAGTTTGTGTCTGTGCCTCTGATTCTGAACGAACACTGACGTGTTCTGACAGAGCGCTCCTTTTGCGCGCCAATGGCTTCCAGCGCGCGTTTGAACGCACTGGTGAGCCAATTCCTGTTCGTGCGTTGCGCCACCACACGTTGCGCAGCTAGAAGGCAGAGCATTGGAGCATCATCAACAACGATCAGTCTTGTTGATCCTCGTGGACCGTCCACCAGATTCGGGCAGGTGAGCATCGTTGTCTGCCCTGAGTTCATCTGCCCTCGACTAACTTCTTTGCCGCAGACCCTCTTTGTTGTGTGCTCCGCCATGTACACTGATTGGATTGTAGCGATAGTACTCCTTCTGTTTATACTGGGGCCGGCATAATTCTCTTTCCTGTGTCATGTCATTTACTCGGTGGCCAAGTTTATATATCTACATTGAAATGTATTCGTCACTTACGGGACGTCCCTGGACCTTTCGGTGGCAACGGCAGGGCGTATTCGTTGTTGCCGCCGTTCTTAATCTGAAGTATCTAAATGTCATGATACAATCAGGGCATTTCTGATCGAAGAATGTACTCACTAGCCATCCTATGAGACGGCTATCACTGCCTGACTTGACAAATTGTAAGTGTATCTCCGCATCGCAAGATTAAAGGTCCTTGACACTTAGTTCGAAGTGTCTCCGGATATCTATCGTCTTCGGGAAGCGGCTGAATTCCTGCAAATACTGGAATGTACAAACCAGCATGAATATCTCGGAGTTCATGTTACCTCCTACCAGGATGACACGTTCTCGGACCGTTTTGATCATAACTTATGACTTGCTAAATTGACGCCGAAAGTCGTCGATGTCACTATCGCGTTTCACGCAGTGGAACGACTTGGACATTCTTCTCTGCGTCATAATTCGTTGACCCAGAGGTACTATTCTGACCTACTGCTGAGGCTGGGTCGCCGCGGGTATGAAGCACTACTGGACGAAGTAGAGCTCAACCCGATGGAAGTATGCCCAGGTTATAGTTGTCCTACTTATCTATAGAAAAACTCACGGCGTTGACGCTAGTGCTGAGAGGCCGTACCTTGCAGGGACGTGACTGTATCAGTGAGGCCCAGCGTTCGTTCGGTACTGTAGCGTAGTGGATTAGGTAGGTAATGCACACGTATTACGGACTCTGGTTAGTTTCCTTCTTATGGACAGTTATCAGAATAAAAATTCCTCCTCCGTAAATGCTGGCGGAATACTATAGTCACAAACATGAACCTTCCCTTGCGCCATGTTCGACGGCGGCTCGTTCTCTTTTCTGGGCAAGGCTGTGACAGGTGAGTGAGGCATGATCTCATGGAATAGAATTCGGCTCACCATTGATTTAGAGTGGACTTGGTCGCAGAGTCCTCGCACCTAGAAACGTGTTGCATTACCTGCAATGACAGAGGCTCGTGGATGTAAAAAGAAGGAAAGGTAAGTAACATGTGGGATCAAAACGGAACGACGTACCATTCCTTTCATTATAGGTGATCCGATCCGTCGTCGTGATGGACACTCGAACCTTTTGTTGCCCCTAAGCTAATCCAAAAAGGTGGCGTGGTGGCAGTACAAGAGAAGGAAGCCATTTTTATCGGAACCCCGAGCTATCAAATCCAAACACGGAAGCTACCCACCTCTCCCTCTCAACACTTGCTCGATCCCAATTTCTCGTGCTTCGACACTACCTCTGAACTCCGTTTCTAGTTTCCTCGTAACTGGTGCGAAAGTACGGCTCCAGTCGATAGGATTGAAGGTTTTCTACTCGTTCACAGTGTGTGCATCACCTCCAGCGAATTATCGACGACTTTGGATCATGGGCAACGAGCTGGGTAATTAACGAGGACATTCGGACCGACCTACCGTGCGCGCGTCGAGATCAAGTTGGTTTACGAGATTAGTAATTACTGCGCTCACTGAAATAGCTTTATCGATGAATCGAGGGAATCCGTGAAAAGTCCTAGGGCTCTGGCAACCAATGGGATTCAGAATTGCAGAATTGGCGTGCAGATGTGTGTTTGTTCCCGATCAGAAATGCGTGAAGGGTACTGCCGGCGGTACCAGAGTTTCCAGATTGGGCCGAATTGCCGGCGGCTATTTGCCTCGAGGACGGTGGTCGACATCGATGTGCTCGCTGCCCTCTACATCTGTTTTAAGAGGGGCAAGACACGATGGGACTGTCGTGGCTCACCCAGCTCTACCACTCACTTGTGCACCTCATCATGGATCTTCGACACCCCAACGAGTCGCATATGCTCGTTTTTTCCAAGGATGTTTACCGGGGAACTGCTTCGTCGCTCGACAATATTCTCAGAGAGATCACTTCATTCCTTCAGGACGGCCTTGGCAGCATCCTCGTCCAACAAGTCGAATACTGCAAGTGTCGATCGACCAAAAGCAGTCCCTGGGAGCACGAGTTCCTCATTGTGACGGTGAAGGAATCGACACGTCGTGGGCGGACGGCGTACCTCATGGTCGACCGCTTGGTTGACGATACGAAGGAGTATCCTGACGGGCAGGACGGGCTTCTGGCTGACATGGCTCAACGTCGGGACGAGGCAGATGTAGAGGCGGCAGCTCCAGCGTCTACCGACGAGTTCGATGTCGAGCTCGAGCCTACCGTCGAACCCACGACGACCTCATCACCTCTCACTTCGACAAACTGGCACTCTCCCAGCCGTTTGCAACGCTCTGGCGCCAAAGTCAAGCGAATCACCAAGGGTGATGCCCCTTACGCTCTCGACAGGCTCGTGATCTTTGCAGACAAAAACAGCATCGATCGAGAGCTGGGGAAGACTAAATTTGATATTCTCATGACCATGGACCTCACTCGTTCTAGAAATTCTCGGCCTACCGCCCTTGAAAATCTTACCCACATCCTCCAGACCACTTCCCAAAACACCCCGCGCTATCACTACATTTTCGCCCAATGCTATTGGTTCGCGTATACTATATGGAAGATCCTCGAGATGGAGATGCATCCACATATAGACCTACACCATCATCATGCCCGCCTCTGTGTGTATTCGGCTTACCCAAAAGCAGTTGTTCTGGGTAGAGGTTCATCGGTGGATACAGCAAGGACACCGGAGACGGTAAAGAAGCAGTGGGATGCGGAAAGAGCTAGAAGAGATCATGAATGGGCTGTACTTGCACTGGTAAGTCTAGTTATTGCTTCTGACGTACTGTTGTTTTTTAACTCTCCACACAGGCATCTCGAGCAGATCGTCGTCGAGCAGAGGAAGCTGAAGAAGGCCGCCTTCGAGCGGACGCTCAGATACGTGAACTCCAGGCAAAGTTGGAGGCACTTGAGCGTCGTGCTGGGTCTGCGAGCGCAGTCTAAGTTGTCTTTTTCTACTTTCCTTCCTCTCTCCTCATTCGGCATTGTCACTTGCTTTGTAGTCATTTCTAGTGATATATATCTTGCTTTTGCTTCATGATCTTGCTTTGCTCTATGCTGACTTGTAATGCACATGATTTAAAGGCTTATGACTCTGATATAAATGATCCCTGCTACTATATAATCTGTTTTTAAGTTTTCTGTCACGCATGGCGGAAACTCAATGTACTCAGGTCGTTTGAAGCCTGTAGAGAACATAACCCGAAAGGTGATTACTACATGAGGCCAGTGTCGAACATTGGATAGGAGTTAAGTCTGATATTTAACACCATTAATTATTCATGCAAGGCAACCGAACCTTGCACCTCAGATGTACTCTTGGTCGGCAAAAGTGATGGCCGCTACACAGCTGATCATTAGTTTTTTGTTTGTGTAGCTACTTTGCCAATGTCATTCTGCTTCTTTTTCTGATGCCCAAAGACATGGTGCGACATGAACATGATGAGGCAGCAAAAAACCAGTTCATTGGTGCTATGCTTGCTACACAGAAATTAAATGAAAGTGCCCTTCTCACTGGCATTCCATATGAGACAGCACAAAAAATCTGGCGGAAGTACAGGGAGCACAGTTCTGTTGAAAATCTACCCTGTAGTGGATGTCCAAAGAAGATTGATGAGTGTACCTCATGTCGTCTTGCTCATGCAGCTGTAAAAATCCACTGACTGCCACTCAGAGACCTCAGGAATGAAGTCAGTATTGATGCAAGTGAGAAGGTTATTGCCAAGGCCTTGGATGACCATGGATTGCATCGACCTGTTGCATGGAAATGTCCCTTTCTCTCTGCAAACCAAAAGAAGGTGCAAAAACAATGGGTGAAGGATCACAAGGAGCAGGATTGGAGGAAGGTGGTTTGGTCAGATGAATGTTACATCCATCTTGGTGATAAGATGGGTCGGATTTTTGTGACACGGCATGCTGATGAAGAGTTGGATGAAGACTGCATAGTGCCAACCTTTAAGCAGTCTCCCATGCACATAATGGTGTGGGGATGTGTTGCATTGGGGTGGAAGGGGCCATTAGTTGTTCTCAAGTATCCTGGTGGAAAAGGCAGAGGAATGACAGCAGCTTGCTATCAAGAGCAGGTGCTAGAGGGTCAGTTGAAGGTATTTTGGAAGGATTTGGACAAAGCCCAGCCAGGACTCACCTTCCAGCAAGATGGCACTGATGAACCTAGACTTCTGTGGCAACAGCAAAACCAAACTTGGGCGGAGTATGGAGAATAAATGTGTGAACATGACAATACTAGGATGATCATGTGTGCGAGTGGGTTCAGGGCACCTCCGTGCAGTAAATCAAAGCTTTAAGGTTGCGAAGATACACTTAGACTATGCAGTCAAGCAGATAATACAACATGAGAGTCGAAGAACCGAAAGAATGACTGTAAGTTGTGAGGGTCTCATAGAATGAGAGGGAACGGTGCCTGATATGATGTGAATATCAAGAAACCGTATTCTGAAATGGAAACAGAGAATGAGACTCAAGAAAACATGCTTGAGACATTAATACGAGTGGGGAAACGAGAGGGAAATGCCTGAGCAATACGGCAATAGATCGAGGGACTGGCGATGCTGGGAATAAATGTGCTGGTTGATCAAATAAATGTGAACGAGGTGCTGAAACTGGCTGAAACTGATCCTAAAACTGGACAGCTGATACGGGAACTGGGGCGAATGGTGCTGGGCTGAAAATGATCCTATCTGATGTCAAAAACTTATCCTATAATCCACACTGGGATTTCCTATACTGAAACGATTGCTGAACTGGTCCTATACTGATACTGATCCTAAGTCTGCTCTGAGACTACCCAAGTGGGTGACGATGATGATGGCAAAGGTGAAAACTGGTAAAATGGTCCTATCTGGTGAAGTTGAAACTGGTGCTGCCTATAAAGTAAACAGGGGGCAAGGTATGGCACGGTCGGTCATGTATTGGCACAGTATGGACATGTACCAATAGTGTTAAGAGTAAAGAGGGACAGAAACATCTTCTTCACAGTTAAAGAACCATGGAATAACTCAAGCAATGCTGTGAGTTGATGTGCAATTGACTATATGCAATGCAAGACGAATATTGCCATGAAATGACGAATAAACATGTGGTGATCCTATAGAAATGATGGATGGATTCATAGAGAGTTGCTGATCTGACTAGTCAATTTATTGTCGGTGCATGCAGTGAATACGGTGTACGATGGATTGATGTGTATGAGAATCAATACAAGTGTAGTCTGGCAAACGAGAGTGTACCCACTGGGGTCGAAAAGTACTGAACACTACTGTAATCTATGTTTTTATACTAAAGTCCTACATATATTAATAGAATTCCAAGCAACTTTTTACTAAGGCTGTAAGGCCTTAGCTGAGTAAAATCCTGAATAAACGTGACCTATATCCATCAGCTGAAGTATACAGCATTGTTCAAATTGCCGTGCTTGGTTAGAAAATGTTCTATAGTGGAGTCCAGCTATCAGGCCAGGTCTTGCTGTTTCAACTGCATGTGCTGCAGATTGTAAAGATGTGCTAGTGTTGCTGAGGTCACCCAATGCATCTCTAATGGTGTGCCAACTTGGCAAAGTAACAGCTTGAGTCACTGTAGTTCTGGAGTATCCATGATAGGTTGATATCTTTGATGGATGAGTGCGGTGATAAGTGATGTTAATAGGGTCTAGCAATCAATGATGCATAGCGATGCACTTTGATGTGGATGCGGCATTACCATATATGATCAGAGGCCCATCAAAATCAATGTTAACGTGTCCATAATGCCGTGAAGTGTCGGATTTCAAGATGGGATGGCTAACCAATGTGTGAAGACATATTGCCATGTCGGCAATGGCTAGTTTAGTGAAAGTCCGCTAGGTGGACTGGGTGTAGGAATTAACAGTAAATCTGTCAAATTCTGAGCATACAGAGCCTGGAGGCTCATCAGTGCACCAAGCCATACAGCCAAGACCACCAAATGCTGGCTTGCATGAAATAACATCTCTCTCTTTTCTTGTCCACCAAATTCTCCTGATCTTAACCCCATTGAACCAGTCTGGCACGAGCTCAAGAAGTGTCTCCATGCACTCCCAAGGCATCCAATGAGTACCAAAGCACTGCAGGAAGTGGTTTTGCAGGAGTGGGTCTTGATGCCTTTGAAAGATATTGATAAACATATTGAGACCATGTTGGATTGAGTCAAGGCTGTTCTCAAGGCAAATGGGGGTCACATGCAGTTTTAGAGAATGAATAGTTGGTACATTTGGAACAATGGCGATGGTAGATAGCATAATTAGAATTTTTTGTGATAAGATCTGAGTACCACGCTGTGCCAAATAAGGCATCAGCCATCACTTTTGCTGACCATGAGTAGATGCATTGTCTTGCAACAAAAATATTCAGCCATGGCCATCCAGACTTTGAGAACCAGATTAGATGTGTTTTAGACATCTATCTTAGCTTGCAGGAAGATGATACAGTGCCCTAGAGTAAAATTCAGCACCTAGACATTGTTCAAATGAATACCAGCCTTGATGATACATGGTAAGCCCTTCCTGGATGGAGGCTACCTCATTTTGAGACAAAAATCCATGGCCTCCAAGTCCATGAGCAAGACTTCAAGAAATTTACTTGAGATGATCCTGGCATGGTCGAGCGCATGAGACAATGATAGGGATGAGAATCCTTAGCCATGGTGGTCTATACCATGGGTAATAGACTTGAGGTGTTAGTGATGCATAGCTCAGTGTTACCTTGCACCTCTGGCAGTGTGATTTCAAATAGGATGAGATCAGCAGGACCTATATCTGCAGCCATCAAACAGGCCTAGGAAGACTATGCCCTATATGACATTCCCTCCCTTTGCTTCATATTGGAACAGCATATCTTGATTATATTTGGGGGGGCCCTGAATACTGTCAGGCAATGTTCATTGGTGTTTGCATCCCGATGTTCCACTCAACATTCTATTCACCCTTTCCCTCCTAATGTATCTCTACATAGCGACCTTACACCACTTTGTAGTGGGTGTAGCCTAGTCTAGTGTACAATATTGAATATGTATACAGACCCTATAGATCTAATAGCTATAGGACTGTTGTCTCAAGTAAGATTGAGATGCATCTGCCAATGTTCAGTTGCCTTCAGAGTAAGGAAGGTTTTTGCATAGCATAAATCTATATCCTATTTGGATTATTCTACTGGATAGAATGGTGATGTGGTGATGTCAGGGGGCTCGAATACCCATCATGGTCAGAGATCATGTTGTTTTGAGTAACATTTGGATGGTCCACCAACATTCAGTTATCTTCAGAGTAGGGATTTATTTCTGTATAATATATATATATAGAGTCCCCAAACTATTGTAAGGCATAGAATGGTGCTACAATGATGTCAAGGATCTCTCATTCCCACTGCCCTCCAAGGTCACTGCCAGTATTGAAACTGTTGTTCCATCCAGGATCATCATATATACCTCCCCCAGCACTCCCATCAATTTCCTCCTTGTAATATGCAGCATTCTGATCATCTTGGAAGCTGTATCTATGGTTGCCAATGATCTGTGGCACCTATCCATATACTCTTGATGCTACATTACCAGGATGTTCTTGTAAAGAATCCAGGATTTCTGAGCCTTGTATGACTTGATGGTTGATGTAAGGTGCTGACATGGTTGGCCCAATGTCCAGTAACATGGTTGCTTGTCTGCCATAGGCTGAACATGGTCACACAGCATCACAGACCCTCTCAGGCCCTGCATATGACTTAGTTCCTTATGCAATAGGTGGGACAGACTAATATGCATACCTTGCTTACTGTTAGCAACTTGACTGGGAGCTGCGCTTGTGCTGGCATTGTTGTGGGTTGTGGCTACTTGAATGGCTGTAGCATCAGCAACATTCTCCATGCTACTTGGAACATGGGACATATGCCTCTGTCTCTTCCCTCCATGTCTGCGGGTCTTCTTCAGCTTTTGATCCTTTGGTTGGAAATTGTCTCCATTGTCATTTGCCTCAGGATCTTCAAAAGCAACCCTTTTCTCCCCTCATGTAGGCCCATGTATGAGCTGCTCACTCTTTGCCTGAAAATTCTATTGGTCAGTAAATGTATGCACCTATAGTATGTTGGCACAAATTTAGATTACCTTTGTGCTTTGCCTTGTGTGCATTTGATTAGAATGTCAGTTTGCAGAAACATCAGGCATAGGTTTGATATTATATATTGTACAGTGATGTGATAGCTCAGTGGCTGTCGAATAGACTCCTTCATAGAATGTGTTTGTCACAGTGTCTGGGTTTGTGCACACAAAGATATATTCTGAGTCTTCTGATTTGGAATGTCCTTCTACCAGTGGTTCTGCAGTGCAATAGTAAGCATGGGCAATGACTATAGGGAATCATCATATGGCCAGGAATAATCTTGAGTTCCTCATCCTCAAGAGCCTGAGTCAGACATCCTTTCTGACTGTCCATCAGTGAGGATGTACTTTTACTGAGAAAGTTTGAATCTGCTTTGTCAGTGACAGAAAGTGGAACTGATGCTGGCCAGCTAGTGAGCATCAAGTTCCATTCATACAAGGATGGACTGAGACATTTCCATGGGATTGACTTATAGTCAGGATAGCTGTTGACTGTCATTGGGAAGGGGCCTTTTTCATAAAGGCATACATCATGATACACTGTTTCAATTCAGGTTCTCATTAGTGATTTGCACAGACAAGGAAAATAATACATACATAATAACTGCACTGTCTTGGAGTTGTCTGGTTGGTATAGTTTGTAGATAGACAGCAGGGGCTGTGGTTTGTTCTTAGTTGTGTTGCTGCCAGTGGGAATATACATTGCAGAGTCCTCATACACTCAGGTGTAAGTATCTAACACAGGATACTTGATGCTGTCCATATCTCTGAGTTGTGCTTCTGGCTGGAGATTGTCCTGGCTGTGGAGGTTTATAATACTATCAGACTTGTGTTTTCTTTTGTGGAATATCAGTATCTTCTAAAAGCATGGACACAAGATATGAGGACTCACTGGACATACGTCCAAAGGTGGCTAGCAGTCCAGTCCTGCTTCAGCCATAACTTATCATTAGCAAACTAGTATGTCATGTTAACACTCAGATGGTACTCTTAGAGAAGAAGAATTCATGTACACCTTTGGCCAGGTCTGTCTCATGAAATGCCACTATTGACAGTCCATCAGTTTTTGGGTTAGTTCTGACAAGACCAACAAAACCCTCAAACATGTTGCGATGGGCATAGTAATCAAGCTAATGGACAGTGATTGATTGAGCAACAAGAACATAAGAAGGAACATCTACATACACCTGCTTGGTGAGCTCCTGGAATGTGGTTTTGAAGGTCAACTGGTGCTTTCTGCAAGACATGTGGCCACTATCGAGGTCAAGGATTTTAGCATAGTCATTCAGGATATCCTTCCAGTCCTTGGGCACTGCTTTCTTGAATACTGCATACTCCTCCAAGACCTTCTGTTAGACCTGAACTTCACATGACTACAGACAGGTCTAGACTTCAGCTGTCTCGCATTTGGACAATCACCAGAAGAATGACTTTAGTGTCTATAGCTCAGTGAAGAAGGACTAAGTTCTTAGTTGAGTTCTGTAGTGAGGGTAAAGCGTGGTATAGATAAACTTTAGCTCGAAGCTGGGGATATACAGCGAGAGCTACACTACTTATATAGGAAAACTGAAGTACTAAGAATAGAACGACAACCATGGTTATCATTCAGAGAACAATAGAAAGCAATGAGGTAGTCAGGTGATAGTCATGAGCCATAGTACCATTGTTGAGAACGTCCATTATGGTCATGGTAACTGTGGATAAGTGCTTGAGATAAGATGAGATAGTGATAAGTGCTTGATAAGATAAGATAAGCGAAAAATCATAACATTACCCCCTTGTTAAGACAATCATCCCGATTGTCATGGTTCATCCTTGGGGGTGTTGAGTTGGTGTGAAAGTTCATTGTTCCAATATTCTTCTATAAGGTCCTTCCACAGGTTGTTGTCAGGGTTTTTGACCCATCTTTGGAGTCCGTCCTGTTGTTGGGCTTTATAATATACAATACTATCATGATATTCATGGTCGAGGATCATGGTGACAGCCTTTGCGGGATTGTTGGTTACGATTTTGGCTATGTCGACTCATCCTGTTTGTTGGATCTTGTCTTCATAGTCTTGGATCACTTCCTGAGCATTTTCCATCTTGGTGTCTCATACCCATGAGTTGTGTTCTCAAGTCCACCCTTTCCATTTGATGAAGTAGTCTACAGCATCCTGTGCTTTTCGTCCCTTCTTTCCTTGGATTCTGCAGGTTCTGGAGTCAAGTACCTCCTCCACCTCGTATTGCTCCTCATTGTCAATGAGGTCGGGTGGAGGTGGTGGTGGTTTTTGTTGGTTTGGGAAGGAAGGTGGGGTGTATGGAGATAATAGCTTTTCATTGAAGCATGGGTGGATCTTCCAGTGAGGTGGAAGCTTCAGTTTGTATGCTGATGCTCTGGCTTTGTCAAGGATTGTAAAGGGGCCAACCTGTTTGTCATCGAGCTTTTTCTTGGGTCGTGGAAGGTGCAGGTTTGTGGCATTGAGCCAAACCTGATCTCTGACCCTATACTTGGTTGTCGGGCATTTCCTTTTGTCGTACTGGGCCTTCATCTGTTCTGCCACTTTTTGGAGGGCTGTCTGAGTTTGCTTATGTACTTCTGCCATGGTCGCAGTGAAGGTTCCAGCTGCTGGGTTTAGAAACGGGGAGGATCAAACTGAGTCAGGGATGAGTCGGGGGTTACGGCCATAGAGTACCATGAATGGGCTTTTCCCTGTTGCAGAGTGAACCCGATTGTTGTGGGAAAACTCGGCAATGGGAAGCCAGTCGCTCCAGTTGGTCTGTCGGTAGGAAATGAAGAGACAGAGGTATCCTTCAAGCTCTTGATTGACTCGCTTGGTTTGTCCGTCCGTTTGCGGATGAAAGGCAGTGGATGCATTTGGGGTGATATCTAGCATTCAGTAGAGGTCTTTCATGAAGGTGGATACAAACTGGGGTCCTCGATCGGAGATGACAACGGAGGGCATACCATGTTTCACATAGATGTGATCTCAGAGTATCTTGGCCCATCCTTCCACAGAGAGTTCTATGTTATAGGGGATGGGAATGATTGCTTTAGAGAATCGGTCAACAATGACGAGGAGAGCATCATAGCCCTTGGATTCAGGTAGGCCGGTGACCATATCAACTGATATATGGGTCCATGGCTCTGATGGGATCGCGTTCGGGTGGAGAGGAGCAGCTTTAGCCTGTGTGCTTGCCTTGGTTCGTTGGCACATCTCCCAGCCTTTGACATATAGCTCTATGTCCCTTTTGAGCTTCGGCCACCAGTATTCTCGTTGGATGAGCTCTCTCGTCTTCTCGATGCCTGGGTGTCCGGTGGTGATATGGTTGTGGTTTTGGGCAATGATTTCCCCTCGGAGTGCATGATTCTTCGGGACGTAGATCCGTCCATCGTAGAATAGGAGTCCATCCTTCTTTGTAATACTGCATTCGTGGTTAAGGGAATTTTCAATTCCTTGGTCCCAGTCCTCTTTTCGTCAGAGAGCGTTTGTCACCTTCGAGTGTCTCAGAAGTGGTTGGCATGATAAGGGCATGGAAGTGCTCCAGTTGAAGAATGATGATGTCGTCATTGTCATCCTTCCCCTGGTCGTGGTCGTCCCGACAGGAAAGAAGGTCAGCCTTCTTATTGGCAATGCTGGGCTGATGATGAAGGACAAAGTGATACTCTGCTAGTTCAGTGACCCAGCATGCTTGGTGCCTGTTCAATTTCTGTGGCTTTCTGAAATACTGGAGGTTCTGATGATCCATCCAGATTTCAACGTCTTCCGCGGCTCCCATGAGATAGTGTTGCCACTTCAAGAGAGTGAGCATGATGGCAAGCAACTCTTTGTCGTAGATTTCATAGTTTTGTTCTGTCGCCATGAGGGCTTTGGACATGAATGCTACTGGTCGCCATTTCCCTTCTTGTTGCTGGCTAAGGATGGCTCCAATAGCTCCGTCGCTCGAGTTGGTTTCAACCTTGAAACAGCCTTTCTCTGTCGGGATGGCGAGCACAACATCCTCCGCCATCTGTTTCTTTAGCTGTTGGAATGCCTGATTCTGGGTGGTTCCCCATGTCCACTCTGCTTTTCTGGTAAGCTGGGTGAGCGGTCAGACAATCTTCGAGTAGTCGCAGATGAATTTTTGGTAGAAATTGGTGAATCCAAGGAATGACTGTAGCTCCTTCTTCTTGGTAGGTGTTGGCCATTCAGTGATTCCTGCGACTTTAATCTGGTCCATTTGTACCGAGTTCTCACTGATGATTACTCCCAAGTACTCGGTTTCTAGTACTTCAAACTCGCACTTCTCTGCCTTGAGGAACAGTTTATTCTCTCAAAGGCATTGGAGTACATGGCGTATGATTTGGCAATGTTTGTCGAGACCTTTGGTGAAGATGAGAATATCGTCGAGGTAGATGGTGACCTTGCCCTCAGCAATTAAGTCCTTGAATATGTTGTTCATCATCCATTGAAAGGTGGCCGGGGAGTTGGTGAGACCAAAGAACATTACTGTGGGTTTGAAGAGTCCTCAGTTCGTTCTGAAAGCTGCCTTCTCCTCATCTCCCTCCTTGATCCAGACGTTGTTGTATCCCCAACGAACATCGAGCTTGGTGAAATACTTGGCACCTTGGAGTTTGTCAATAAGCTCCAAGATGAGAGGAAGTGGGTAACGGTTTTTGATCGTCATTTCGTTCAGCTTTTGATAGTCTTGTATGGGGTGAAGGGAGCCATCCTTTTTCTTGACGAAGAAGAAGGGTGAGGCAAAGGGGGACTTGGATGGGCGAATTCACCCTGATTCCAAGTTTTTGTCTAGGAATTTGTCCAACTGCTCTTGTTTGTTTTGGTTCAAGGGATAGATCTTGCAGTCGAGCGTGGACCTTGTGTTGGGGACCAGTTCAATGGCATAATCCCATTGCTTGTCCATATTGGCCTGGGCTGCCAGGTCATTTGCATGATGTACAGCACAAATGATGAGTTCTTCCTGCATGTTAACGGCAAGGATGGTCTCTCCCTCCTCAAGTTCTTCATCCCATCAGTCGTCAGGGTCTGCATCGGGGAGTGGGAATGGGTTCTTGGTGCATTGGCAGCGACTGAAGATGATCATGCCCGTTTTCCAGTTAATGACTGGGTTATGGCATTTGAGCCAGTCATGGCTGAGGTAGAGATCCTTTGAGCCGAGGTCAGTGACAGCTAAGTCGATACGTTCGCTGTGTCCCCCGATGGTAAGGCAGAGTTCTACGAACTCAGTGATGTTCCCTGCCTTATTATGGGTTCCATCGGCATTGTAAACCAGAATGGGAGCGGTAGCTTTTCTCGTGTCGAGTTGGTGACTCTGGACGTAAGACCAATTTATTGAGCTGCCAGTGCAGCCACTGTCTACAAGGGCACGGGCAGTCAATGTCTGGTTATTCGTGGTCATCTCAAGTTGGACATTGAGCATAAAGTCTCATCCGGTCGACTTGGTTCCTCGGATGTAGCAGATCAGCTGTTGGAGTTCATAGAGCATTTCTAAGGCTGGTTCATCTCTGAGTTTCAGCCCTTCAATTATGTTGCTGACGATCTCACTGACACGGTCTCGATGAACCCAGCAGTGGAGCGCAGTGATGGCTTCGCTATCAGTGCATGCTTCTCGGATGGCATGGAGGGTCCATTCCGCCCTGAAGGGCTTCAGCCACCGGTCTGGTGGTGGTAATGGGGGAGTGGTTTGTGGTAGGGGGGATACGAATTCGGGGTAGTTTTCGGTGTCCCACTTCTCTTGGGCCATGCTTTCTTTCTGCTGTTTGGCCCACCATCTCTGATAGGCTGTGTTGTCTTCTTTGTTGGGAACTTCTATCATGGTAATGGTATGCCCCCTTTTTACCACCTGGGTGCTAGTGGGTCCAGGTCCTGTGGCTTTCTTGGCATCCTTGGCCGGTCGTGTGTCTTCATTGGGGTTGGGCGAAGGAATGGTGGTAAGATGCCTACTTCTGGTCTGAACACCAGGGCTAACCCTTCGAGGGTCAGGGGGCTGGTCCATGAACATCGCATTCTTGTCGCATGAACCATGACTGCCATTACCTACTGGTGCCAGCAGTCGGGTAGGGTTGTGCTTTGTTCCTTCATCACCTCTGACTCGGGGATTCATTTGTTTCTGTCCTGAGCCTGCTTGAGTCTTCTGGGAACACTTACCTGTGGTTCCTGCAGCTTCATGAGGCCGCTTTCCAGAGCCTTTCCCTGTTAGGGTATTCACGCTCTGATCAGCCAGTCCTGTAGAGGTGTTCCCCCTGAGGGGTTCACATTCAGGCAATTCCCGTATTAGGGGTTCTGGCAAGTTCGGTGGGAGGCTCTCTGCCAACTCCGAAGAGTCTTTTCCCTGTTTAGCATCAGAGGAGTCGTCCTCTTCAGCGCTTGAGTCCAGGTTGTCCAGTTGTGCTAGGATGGCATATTGGTTCAATTCTTTTGGTACTGGTTTGCTAGTTGTGTTGGAAACGTTAAAAGCAGTAAAAACAGGTATATTTGAATGCGCGATAGGTAAGACACAAGATGTAACTACAGAAATATTATAAGCCCCACCAGGAGGACGAAAGAACGCACCAGTACTTGAGGAGGAGGTCGTCAAAGGGGAATCGAGCCCTTGACAACCTAGTCTTTTATCTCCTCCACCTTCGACTCAGTTGTTGGCTCGGGTTTCTGTTCCTGCTCAACTACTACTAGTGAGCAAATGTCTTTGAACTCTCTCCTCTTCAGGCAATCCTTTGACATGTGCCCCTTCTCCTTGCAGCGGTAACATCTTCCCTCCCTTCATAGGACATCTATGTCCATGGCTTGTCCTTGTTCCCCGTACGTGGTCCATCTCCTGGTCCTGGCATCTCTGCTGGTGGTTTTGACCCGTCCTGGCTGCTTGGCTGGTGTCGAACTTGTGGCCCCAGCTGTTTTGCTGGGACTTTGGTGCAACGGTCCAGGCTTATTGCCTTTCTGGTCAGGTTGTCGCTCATCAGGGCATCCAAGAGTTTGCTCAAAGATTGTCTGTTTGGTGTGATCGATGTAGAGCTTGCAGACATGCTCCTTCCACTCAGGATAGGTTTCAGGGGTGCGGATGCCCTGGTTCGCGATGGTCTTGGCATAGCTCTGTGGGATTCCCCATCTAACGGCTTGGACCATTTTCCCTCGCTCTCCTTCGTCATGTCGGAGTCCCGCCAACTTGGCCTGGATTTCTATGGCCTGGAAAAAGTTGTTGGCATTCCTGCTTCCCATTCGTATTTCGTTCATCCTTTTCTCATGCTGCTGCTCGATGGCGGGGTCAGAGAACTGGTGGCGGATGAGGTTGCAGTATCCATTCCAACTTGGATACCGGACTCATTGGGCATTGGTGTTGTAGAAGTTGGGTCTTCGGTACACCCACCAGTCCTTAGCAGGGCCCTTTAACAAGGAGGATGCGAGTTGGATTTTGATTGAGGAGTACGGGAAGTAGACCTCAAAGGAGGTGAAATATGAGTCGCAGTCCCCCAGGTAGCGTTTGATGTCATCATGGGCTCCAGTGAATTTATCTGGGAGCTCATGCAATGTTGGTCGTACCTGGAGGAACAGTTCTTGGGCTGCCACGGTCCTGACAGGAGGTACGAAAGGTGGTCGGCCTGGTATTTGGGGTGGTTTTGGCAGTGACCACCTGTCACTTCCATCACTGGATGGTGGGGACAAGGGGGGCTTGTACTTGGCTAGTCTGCCATCCATATCATTGACCTTCTTTGCTAGATCAAAGCAAGCGGTCCTCCAATGTAAGACTTCGGCTGTGAGGGACTCGAGGGTTGGAGGCGTCTGGGGTGGCAGTGGTTCCATTGGCTGCTGGGTGTCTCCGGGCTGGTTGGATTCGGGGTCTATGTCAATATTTGACCCTGCCCTGGCCAGCAGGCAGCTTGTGCCTGGTTTGTGATAGCTGTGATGCCGTCGTCGGCTTCTCAGCAGGGGAGTTTGTAGGGGTGGGGAGTCTGGTAGTGGTTCAGGGTACAGGGCGTAGTCTAGTGTATAGGGGCCATACTGGGAAGAGAGTGTATTGGGGCCATGCTGCTTGGCCCCCCTAAACATTTCTGTATCATAATTAAAAGTGTCAAAATTATTCCAGGGCATCCCTAGCCCTGGATTCATTGTGCTCCTGCTCATGTCGTCGGGTGAGTATGAGTAGGATGACTCCCATCTCTCTTTCCTCCTCCCTTGTCCTTTCTTGTATCCCATAGATTCGATGGCCAGTGGAGGTTGGGCATATCTGTCGGTTGAGATTGGCGTGTATTCGAGCTTGAATGGTATTGTTTCTTCCCCTTTGAGGAATGTTGTCTCCCCTGTTGATGGCCAACCACTCATCCATGTCTGGGCAGATGGGCAAATGCCAGCCTCCTCAGGCTTTGAGGTCATCACGCTGTAATTCCCAGGCTGCAGACTGAGCGGGCCTGAGTATGTCTCTGTCTGCCTGGGAGAGGGCGGGCCAATCATAGTCTGCACTTTGTGGATTGAAGGGATCATCAGGGTTGTTGTGTCCAAGATCGTCAGGTCCCTCGCTTTCAGAGTTGGGGGAGGGAGTGCGAGGGGGGGTGGTGGGCTGTGGTTCGAGGGGGATCGTTTCTCGCTCAGGAGAGTGTAGAATGATTGGGAGGATGGGCCCTCACTCATCAGCATGGGGCTCTTCCTCTGGGGAGGAGTGTATCATTTCTTTATCTTCTTCTTTATCCTCTGGGAACTGTTCAAAGGCGCCTCGGAGCTCCCACTCATTTCCGATGACTCGGATTTGGAATCCTTCGAGGCTGACGGGTCTCTCAGGGAGAGCAGGCTCGATGTAGGTGGGCAGGATACTTGCCTCGTATCTCCTGAGAAGGTACTGGCTGAGGTCATAGGCCTCTTGAGCAGTCGGGGGCCTGTCCATGACAATTTGTGGTGCTGGAAAGGGTTCATCCAGGGGGATGGACTCAAGGGTGGTGGTGTCTGGGGATGGGGTTTGGGGGGCTCCTCTTGGTCAGCTGGGCCCAGGGGTTGCATTCCTGGGGGGGTCCTGCCATGGTGGGAACTTGTTGCTGGAGTTGGTGGTGAAGCTGGATCATTGGGTGACGTGGTGGATGAGGTCTTGCTGCGAGGTAGGAATGGGTTGTTCAACTTGAAATGGGGGAACATAGCTGGTAGGCAATTGGGGTTGGGGGCGACGTTCCCCTAGACGATGGAAGAACTGTCATATTTCTTCCTCGTATTTGAGGGTAAGGGCAACGATGGAGAAGATCACTAAGGATCCTAGGACGATGGAGATGGCAATTACAATGGCTTGTTCAAAGTTCTGCATGAGTTGGTTTCTTCGTGGTGAATGGTAGAGAAACCAGAAGGAAGCTTCAAGCTAATTGTTAGACCCGAACTTCACATGACTACAGACAGGTCTAGACTTTGGCTGTCTCGCATTCAGACAATCACCAGAAGAATGACTTTAGTGTCTATAGCTCAGTGAAGAAGGACTAAGTTCTTAGTTGAGTTCTGTAGTGAGGGTAAAGCGTGGTATAGATAAACTTTAGCTTGAAGCTGGGGATATACAGCAAGAGCTGCACTATTTATATAGGAAAACTGAAGTACTAAGAATAGAACAACAACTGTGGTTATTGTTCAGAGAACAATAGAAAGCAATGAGGTAGTCAGGCAATAGTCATGAGCCATAGTACCATTGTTGAGAACGTCCGTTATGGTCATGGTAACTGTGGATAAGCGCTTGAGATAAGATGAGATAGTGATAAGCACTTGATAAGATAAGATAAGCGAAAAATCGTAACACCTTCTTGTAGTCCCAATGCTCATCTGGGTTTTCTGCTCAATACCTGGCTGAGAAGATATTCCAATGTGTCATTTTGTGGGCTATGAGGCTTGGAAAGGCTTGATTGATAATGTGTGCTGGCATTATAGCTGAATCCATACTGGTAGCATTGTTGATAATGGCCCATAGATCACTCACAGCATCCTCAATATGAGAGATTGTTTCTGCACTGTGATGGCCATGGCAAAGTCTAGAAGTCATAGGATCATCCTCAGAGTCTGAACTTGGTGAAGTGCTCTTCTCAGTCTCATGAATAGTGTCCAGGGCTTCTGGTTCAGACACTTCTGTAGGTTCAAGACTCAAGATGTTACTGGTGACAGGTATGTTACCATTTGGAACAACTGTCTGACCTAGTAACATGAATATAAGTTGAGCAGGGATGTCCCAAGCTTGAGTTTATATACACATACCTTGGAAGCCATCTGGTGCACTGTGTAGCTTACTACCATAGCCTTGATGGTGGTTAAGTTGACTGTCTGATGATGTGACAGGTGTGAGCATGCCGGATTGCTGGGATCATGTGGTAGATGGTTGAGACGCCGTCTCCAATGTGGAGGGCAATTCTGCTATCACTGGAATGTCTTGAACCTGGAACATCTTCCTCAGATCTTCAGCTTGTGCAGATGCTTGCCTTGCTGGGATATAAGGGGCTCAGAATGTCTTCTGACTATCTGGGAGCATAGACAACAGTGATGAGCCTCCAGGCTCTGTACACTCAGAATTCACGGATTTTCCCTTCTAATTAACATTACCATCCACCCAATGGCCTCTCAGTAAACCAGTCATTGCACACATGGCAATACCAATTTCGACCTATGGCAATGGTTCCTCGCACATCTTTATATCCGTCCCATCTAGCTATGCATCATAATTTCCGTATTCCCTCACAGCAAGGCACGTTTGATTGACAGCAACCCAAAACAGAATTAGCGCATCAAAAGAAGCACCCTAATGACACGCTTCCCCATCGTTCAATTAAAGATGACGTGAATGATGTATCCACTCATCCATCAAAGATATCAAGTGACTACAGCCCCAAGTAACCATGTTTACTAAGGCTGTTACCTTGCCAAGACCTCCCAAAGTCATAATTCCATCCATGCACCTCAGTAACAATGTCATACCCTACCAGTCCGCAGCTAAACAGCACCTACCAATCTGTTCATCGGCCACTCAGTCCATATGATTTCCATCCAGACATGGCAACGCAGAGGAGTCGCTGTTACTTTAGAAGAAGTAAAACCATACGTTTATTTGAGGATTGACTAAGCTATGGCATTACAGCCTTACTAAGTCTTGTATAAAGATACTATTTATAAATCCGTACTTGTAGTATAAAACTAGCTAGAAAACATAGAAAAAGAACAGTTTACCACCAGTTTACAGTTATACATCGATTCTATCACCTTCAGTTGACCATGATCTACGTCAATTGTTACGCACCAGTCTATCACCAGTAAAACAACATTTATTCACTGTTCTCCAGCAATACACCATTTTGCTCAGCCTACTCTCGATTGCACGTCAAACCTCAAACTCACCAGAGTTATTCCATGGTTTTAACTGTGAAGCGGCATCTCATGCTAGTCTCTTTGCTCTTAACACTATTGGTACATGACTCTATTGTGCCAATACGTGATCGCCGCGCCATACCTCATACAACATTTTCTTTTACCAGCCAGCCAGTTTCACTTTCACATCATTGGAGTTTTTACACGTTTTCTCTTTCGCCATCATCATCGTCACCCACTTGGGTAGTCTCCGAGCAGACTTAGGATCAGTTTCGCCAGTATAGGACCAGTTTAGCAAGTTTCATATAGGATCAGTATAGGAAAGTCCCAGTGTGGACTTATAGGTTAGTTTAACATCAGATAGGATCATTTAGCATCAGTGCCAGTTCGACATCGTCTCAGCATTGCCGTACCAGTATAGCAACACAAGTTTCCGTTTATTCACATTTTCCTTTGACTCTATAGCCTTCGACACCGCCTTTCACACCATCTTTCACCATCACTGGCCACAACAACATGTTTTCTCGATATTTCCATTCATCCTCGACTAATTAACAACCGTTTAGTCGACTCATTTCCGTCCCCGTTCCAGTATTAACGTATTTACACATTTTCTGGTCTCTCCTTCACAGATTCGTGGTATTCACATCATACCTGCTTCTGATCTTTCTCGTTATTGAGATCCTTACCAGCTTATGGCCAGGCTTACTAGTACTTGAATACCAAGTGGTACTACTTGCTTGACTGAAAAGTCGCAGTGTATTCTTGCATCTAGAGGAATTGATAATTGCACAGAGGTGCATCAAACCCTAAATCGCACCCTTTTGCCTTGATAACCATGTTTCCACGTTTATTTCCATACTCATTGAGAGTTTGGTTTTGCCATTGCCACAGAAGTCTAGGCTCATCAACGGCTGTCCAGGGATATCTGAAACTTGGAACACTGTCTGACCCTCAGGGCATGTGGACAGTGGCCTTCCTCCATCTGCCAAGGCTCTGGATGGTGGTCTGTGCATTACAGTAGTATCCTGATAGTCCTCTGGATGGCTGGCTAGTGCCCCAGATAATCCCTTGTTCCTTGCTGACTGTTGCACTGTCAGTCTCAGAAATGGTGGAGGTAGCACAGCTAACTTCTTCTCCATGGTTGTACTATACTGCTCAGACATTCGAGGAGATGCTGTTAGACCCGAACTTCATGTGACTAGGGACAGGTCTAGACTTCGGCTGTCTTGCATTCAGACAATCACCGGATGAATGACTTGGCATCTATAGCTCAGCAAAGAAGGACTAAGGTATTAGTCAAGTTCTTTGTGAGAGTAAAGCGTGGTATGAATAAGCTTTAGCTTGAAGCTGAGGATACTACAGCAAGAGCTATACTACTTATATATGAAGACTAGGGTACTAAGAATAGAATGGTAACTGTGGGTATCGTGTGGAAGACAATAGAGAGTAACGCGGTAGGTGAGTGATGGTCGCAAGCCATAGTACAATCATTGAGAGTGTCCATTATAGTTGTGGTGACTGTGTGCAGGTGCTTGAGATAGGGTGAGATAGCGATAAGTGCCTGATAAGACAAGATAAGCGGAAAAATTGTAACATTACCCCCTCATTAAGACAATCATCCCGATTGTCATGGTTCATCCTTAGGGGTGTCAAGCTAGTGCAAGAGTTCATTATTCCAATACTCATCTATAAGGTCTTTCCATATGTCATTGTCAGAGTCTTTGACCCATTTCTGGAGTCCATCCTGTCATTGGGCTTTATAATAAACTATGCCATCGTGATATTCATGGTTGAGGATCATGGAAACGGTTTTTCTAGGGTTGTTGATTACAATTTTGGCTATGTTGACTTGTCCAGTTTGCTGGATTTTTTCTTCATAGTCTTGGATCACTTCCTGGGTGTTTCCCATCTCTGTGTCTCATACCCACAAGTTGTGCTCCTGGGTCCATTCTTTCTATTTGATGAAGTAGTCAATGGCACTTTCTGCTTTTTGTCCCTTCTTTCCCCTGATTCGATGTGTTTGGGAGTCAAGCACCTCCTCCACTTCATATTGTTCCTCATCATCAATGAGATCAGGTGGAGGTGGTGGTGGTGCTTGTTGGTTGGGGAAGGAGAGTGGTGTGTAAGGTGATAGGAGCTTTTCATTGAAGCACAGGTGTATCTTCCAGTGGGGCGGAAGCTTTAGCTTGTATGCTGATGCCCCAGCCTTTTCGAGGATCAGAAACGGTCTGACTCGCTTGTTGTCGAGCTTTTTCTTGGGTCGAGGGAGGTGAAGGTTTGCAGCATCAAGCCAAACCTGATCCCTGGTGTTGTATTCAATGGCGGGGTGTTTCCTTTTGTTGCACTGGACTTTCATTTGGTCAGTGGCTTTTTGTAAAGCTAGCTGTGTTTGCTTGTGTACTTTGGCCATTGTCATGGTGAAAGTTCCAGTGGTGGGATTTAAAAAGGGAGAGGTTTGGATTAAGTCAGGTACCAGACGTGGATTACAGCCATAGAGTACCATGAACAGACTTTTGCTGGTGGCAGAGTGGATTCAATTATTGTGTGTGAATTCAGCAATGGGAAGCCATTCACTCCAGTCGGTTTGCCTGTAGCTTATGAAGAGTCAGAGGTACCCTTCAAGTTCTTGGTTGACTCATTCGGTTTGTCCATCAGTCTGGGGGTGGAAGGGGGTGGAGGCATTAGGAGTGATGTCAAGCATTTGGTAGAGGTCTTTCATGAATGTGGATATGAATTGAGGGCCTCAGTCGGAGATGACTATGGTGGGCATGCCATGTTTAGCATAGACATGGTCCCAGAGTATCTTGGCCCAGCCTTCTGCTGATAGTTCTATGTTGCAGGGGATGGGGAGAATGCTTTGGAGAAATGGTCAACAATGACAAGTAGGGTGTCATAGCTGTTGGACTCAGGTAATCCAGTGACCATGTCGACTGATATATGGGTCCATGGTTCAGAGGGGATTGTATTGGGATAGAGCAGAGTGGCTTTGGCTTGTGTGCTTGTTTTTGCATGCTGACAAGCTTTGCAACCCTTAACATACAGCTCTATGTCCTTCTTGAGCTTCAGCCACCAATATTCTTGTTGGACGAGCTCCTTGGTCTTTTCGATGCTCAGATGTCTGGCAGTGATATGGTTGTGACTTTGGGCAATGATTTCTCCTCAGAGGGCATGATCTTTTGGGACGTAGATTCACCCATTGTAGAATAAGAGTCCACCTTTTTCTGTAACACCACGCTCATGGTTGAGGGAATTTGCAATCCCCTGGTCCCAGTGTTCCTTGTGCCGGAGGGCATTCTTAAACTTGGAATGAACCTTGCTGATGGTGGGCATGATAAGTGCATGGAAGTGTTCTGGCTAGAGGATGATGATGTTGTCGTTATCATCCTTTCCTTGGTTATGGTCATCTCATTGGGAAAGGAGGTCAGCTTTCTTGTTAGCTATGCTGGGCTGGTGATGAAGAGTGAAGTGGTATTCTGCGAGTTCAGTAATTCAGCAGGCTTGGTGACAGTTCAGTTTTTGGGGCTTGCAGAAATACTGGAGGTTCTGATGGTCCATCCAGATTTTGACGTCTTCAGCAGCACCCATAAGGTAATGTCACCATTCAGATAGCATGAGCATGATTGTGAGCAGCTCCTTGTTGTAGATTTCATAGTTGCGCTCTGTCATGGTGAGGGCCTTGGACATGAATGCCACTGGTTGCCACTTCCCTTCTTGTTGCTGACTGAGGACTGCTTCAATGGCTCCATCACTTGAGTCGGCTTCTACCTTGAAGTGGCCTTCCTCTATTGGGATGGTGAGGACAACATCCTCAGCCATCTGTTTTTTCAGTTGTTGGAATGCCTGGTTTTGAGCAGTTCCTGAAGTCCATTCTGTGTTGCTGGTGAGCTGAGTGAGGGGACATACAATCTTGGAGTAGTCGTGAATGAACTTCCGATAGAAGTTGGTGAATCCCAGGAACAATTGTAATTCCTTCTTCTTGGTGGGTGTCAGCCACTTGGTGATTCTGGCTACCTTGACTTGGTCCATTTGTACCAAGTTCTGGCTGATGATGACCCCCAAATATTCAGTTTCTAGTACCTTGAACTCACACTTTTCAGCCTTGAGGAATAGTTTGTTCTCTCATAGGTGTTGAAGTACACATTGTATGATCCAGCAGTGTTCGTCCAAATCTTTGGTGAAGATGAGGATATCGTCGAGGTAGATGGTAACTTTGCCTTCGGCGATCAGGTCTTTGAATATATCATTCATCATCCACTGGAAGGTGGCAGGAGAATTGGTGAGACTGAAAAGCATTACAGTGGGTTCGAAGAGTCTGCGATTGGTTCTGAATGTGGCCTTCTCCTCATCTCCTTCTTTGATCTGGACATTGTTGTATCCCCAAAGAACATCAAGTTTAGTAAAGTACTTGGTGCCTTGGAGCTTGTCGTTGAGCTCTGAGATGAGAGGGAGTGGGTAATGGTTCTTGATTGTCATTTCATTCAGTTTGCGGTAGTCTTGGACAGGACAAAGCAAACCATCCTTCTTTTTGACAAAGAAGAAGGGTGATGTGAAGGGTGACTTGGAGGGATGAATTCATCCCAACTCCAGGTTTCGTCGAGGAACTTGTTGAGCTGTTCTTGTTCATTTCGGTTCAAGAGATAAACCTTACAGTCAAGCATGAACTTGGCATTGGGGATTAGTTCAATGGCATGATCCCATTGCTTTCATTCCGGGAGGTCATCAAAGTTTTCTTTTGAAAATAGGTCATGGTAGGAGCGGTAGTGCTCAGGTACCATCTCTTTGAATGTTTTCTTTGGCTTGTCCACATGGGCTTGGGCTGCTAAGTCATTGGCACGATGAACAGCATGAATGACTAGTTCTTCTTGCATGTTGATGGCAAGGATGGTCTCTCCGTTGATGAGCCTAGACTTCCATGGCAACAGCAAAACCAAACTCGGGCAGAGTATGGAGAATAAACGTGTGAACATGGCAATACTAGGACGATCGTGTGTGCGAGTGGGTTCAGGGCACCTCCATGCAGTAAATCAAAGCTTTAATGGTGTGAAGATACACTTGGACTATGCAGTCAAGCAGATAATACGATGTGAGTGTCGAAGAACCGAAAGAATGACTGTAAGTTGTGAGGGTCTCGTAGAACAAGAGGGAATGGCACCTGATATGATGTGAATATCAAGAAACTGTATTCTGAAATGGAAATGGAGAATGAGACTCAAGAAAACATGCTTGAGACATTAATACGAGTGGGGAAATGAGAGGGAAATGCCTGAGCAATACGGCAATAGATCGAGGGACTGGCGATGCTGGGAATAAATGTGCTGGTTGATCAAATAAATGTGAACGAGGTGCTGAAACTGGCTGAAACTGATCCTAAACTGGACGGCTGATACGGGAACTGGAGGCGAATGGTACTGGGCTGAAAATGATCCTATCTGATGTCAAAAACTTATCCTATAATCCACACTGGGATTTCCTATACTGAAATGATTGCTGAACTGGTCCTATACTGATACTGATCCTAAGTCTGCTCTGAGACTACCCAAGTGGGTGACGATGATGATGGCAAAGGTGAAAACTGGTAAAATGGTCCTATCTGGTGAAGTTGAAACTGGTGCTGCCTATAAAGTAAACAGGGGGCAAGGTATGGCATGGTCGGTCATGTATTGGCACAGTATGGACATGTACCAATAGTGTTAAGAGTAAAGAGGGACAGAAACATCTTCTTCACAGTTAAAGAACCATGGAATAACTCAAGCAATACTGTGAGTTGATGTGCAATTGACTATATGCAATGCAAGATGAATATTGCTGTGAAATGATGAATAAATGCATGGTGATTCTATAGAAACAATGGATGGATTCATAGAGATTTGCTGATCTGACTAGTTGATTTATTGTTGGTGCATGTGGTGAATATGATGTACGATGGATTGACATGTATGAGAATGAATACAAGCATAGTCTGGTGAACAAGAGTGTACCCACTGGGGTTGAAAAGTACTGAACACTACTGTAATCTATGTTTTTATACTAAAGTCCTACATATATTAATAGAATTCCAAGCAACTTTTTACTAAGGCTGTAAGGCCTTAGCTGAGTAAAATCCTGAATAAACGTGACTTATATCCCTCAGCTGAAGTATATAGTGTTGTTCAAATTACCATGCTTGGTTAGAAAATGTTTTATAGTGGAGTCCAGCTATCAGGCCAGGTCTTGCTGTTTCAACTGCATGTACTGTGGATTGTAAAGATGTGCTAGTGTTGCTGAGGTTGCCCAATGCATCTCTAATGATGTGCCAGCTTAGTGAAGTAACAGCTTGAGTCACCGTAGTTCTGGAGTATCCATGATAGGTTGATATCTTTGATGGATGAGTGTGGTGATAAATGATGTCAATAGGGTCTAGCAATCAAAGATGCATAATGAGGCACTTTGATGCAGATGCAGCATTACCATATATGATCGAGAGCCCATCAAAGTTGGTGTTAATGTGTCCATAATGCCATGAAGTGTCAGATTTCAAGATGGGATGGATAACAAACATGCAAAGACATATTGCCGTAATACAAAAGTGGTATTGCCATGTCAGCAATGACTGGTTTGGTGAATGTCCATCAGGTGGACTGGGTGTAGGAATTAAGGGTAATTTCACAAAATTCTGAGCATACAGAGCCTGGACGCTCATCAATGAGATGACTGGCACTCAATCCTATGACCCCCAAACTTTCCCTATCCTGCTGAACTGTACCCCCATCCCATAGGCCAGGCAGAAGAAGGGACTGCCTATCTTGGTTTGAAACCCCACCTCAAAGAGCTGGATCCCTTTGCCAGGGAACATGACGATATCAAACAATTCCTAGGAGACTGTATTGCATATTTCAAAACATTGTGAGCCTTCTTTCCCCTTCCCTCTCAGAAGGTCTTCTTTGTGTCCACCCTATTAAAAGGAAAGGCCAAAGACTGGTGGGTTTACCACTGCCAGGAATTCTGGTACCCCAGCGACTACGATGGCCAGCCCCCATGCTTCAGATACCCCAGCTGGGAAGAATTTATGGGAATGATCAGAACCCAATTCAAGAGCCCTGCAGTGAAAGAAACCCATGAGCTGGCCATGTACAAACTGCACATGGGGTGAGGCAACACCAACACATACTTCCAGGAACTGGAAAGGGAGGCCAAGCTTGCAGATTGCCGAGGGGAAGAAGAAGATAGGGGGGCCATGGTCAGAGCGCTGTGAGTGGGAGTACCCCGCAGCTACATTGACATGGTCACAAATATGGGAACAGACATCCCCCATGATTACCCTACCTGGAAGACGCGAATCTGCAAGATGTATAATGAATGACAGCATCAATGAATCCTCATGCAAACTGTCATGTGACCCGATCCCTTTCCATACCACAACCATATCAGCATAGAGCCCAAACCACCAAATCCCAAAACTGGACCACCAAATCCTGCCAGACCACCCAACTCAACCAAACCATTGGGAGGCAATGGGAACCACACCAGAGATGCAGGATCTGGGAGATGGACCACATATGGAGGCCAGGGACAAGCAATGGAAATAGACACCCTCTGAAAGGAAGGAAGGTGTTACCATTGCAAGGGGAAGGGGCACATATTGAGAGACTGTCTGAAGAGGAAACATTTTAAAGACATTTGCTTGCTAGTAGTAGTCGAGCAGGAACCAAAGACTGAATCAAAGGTGGAGGACTGGCTGATTGGAGCATGAATACCCTAATGGGGAAAAGCTCTGACAAGCGACACCATAGCGATGTTGCAGAACTCTCGACCCCAGGACTTCCTTGACCATCCAACCCGCCTAAGAGAGGAGGCAACGCTAGGGGAGGAATAGAGAAACAAATGAACCCCTGAGTCAGAAGTGGTGAAGTCACAGAGCACAGCCCTACCAAACTGCTGACAGCAGTTGGTAATGACAGTCACAGTTTATGCAACAAGAACGCGATGGACATGGACCAGTCCTCTGTCCCTCAATGGGATGGCCCTGCTGCACAGACTGGAAGTAGGTATCCTCCCATGGTGCCTTCATCCAACTCTGATGAAGATGCACAACTAGCAAAGGACACTAAGAAAGCTGCAGGAACAGGACCCACTAGCACCTAGGTGGTAAAAAGGGGGCCAGCTGTTACTATGGTAGAGGTTCCCAACAAAGAAGACGACATGGCCTACCAACAGTGGTGGGCAAAACAGCAGAAAGAAAGCACTGCCCAGGAAAAGTCAGATGCTGAGTATTACCCCATATTTTTGTCCTCCCTTCCCTATGCTTCACCCCCACCTCCTCCTCCAGACCATTGGCTCAAGCCCTTTGGGGCTGAATGGACCCTCTATGCCATCTGCGAGGCCCACAATGACAGTGAGGCCAAAGCCACCCTCCATTGCTGGGTACATTGAGACCGAGTTAGTGAAATTGTTGGCAACCTAATCAATGGACTGAAGCAAGGGGGCAAGACAGCTCTAGAAATACTATACAAGCTCGAACAACCCATCCACTACATATGAGGAACAAAGTCTACTGGGTGGGACTTCATGATCAATGTCCAGCTCGAGACTGCCACAAACATCCAGACCCTTTCCACCTGTGCCCTCCTAGACAGCAGATGCACCAGCAGCTCGATAAACCAATCCTATGTTCAGAACCACTAGATTGACACCAAAAAGGCAGTCACCCCAATCCCTGTCTACAACACTGATGGAACCCACAACAAGGCAGGTGACATCACCAAATTTGTGGAGCTCTGTCATACCATAGGCAGCCACAGCAAACAAATTGACCTAGCGGTCACCGACCTCAGCTCCAAAGACCTTTACCTTGGTCATGACTGGCTTAAACACTGATGAACCTAAAGACTCCTGTGGGCAGAAAACACAAGACCTATAATGGCAAGTGCTATCAAGCAGCTAATCTGAAGGCAGGTTCTAGCGAGTCTAGTCTTGCACCTCCATGCAGTGACTATAGCTTCCTAGGATTGTAGCAAACTTTTGCTATGGTTGTTATGAGTCCCTAATGGTCTAGAGAGGCTCAAGTTATGTATGTGAAGTTTCCTGGAAGGGAAGCAATGCGCAAATGTGGGTGTATGCTGAGTGGGGGCAACCTATATGTGGTGCAAAGTTTTGGTTCAGAAATCTGTCTGTAGCTTCAGTCAGTAAGCTCTATGCGAACTTATGAAGCTCTGGTTCTGAGTGGTAGCGAAGTTTTGTCCAAGAAAGGTATGTGCAAGCAAGATATAGGTTTAAAGATCCTAATATCAAGCTAATTGGTATCAATCTTGAGTTGGCTTCAATAGGGGAGCTGTCATGAACTTTTCCTTCTATTGGAAAGGTAGCTAATGGTCCAAGGTGTCTAACTCAATAAGAGTTAAGTGGTGTTGTTTCCTAGGTTCGGAAACAGTTCTACAAGGGTGTTAGTGGCTAAAGGGCTTCAATCCTAGCTGCGGATTGCTCTTTGAAGTGCACAGGTATGCAAGCAAACTTTAGATGTCCAGAATGCCATGCAAGGGTAACCAGTAAAGGTTTCCTAGCGAGGTTTTTGGACAAGAGGCAAGCATGCAAAGTTATAGGTAACTTTTAGTGAAGGGAAGTTCACTAATTGTTATTCTCTAATGAACAGTAGAGAACTAAAACTTTGGGTGTGTGTATCGGATGTAAGAGGTGTGGAACACAAGGAACAAGTTTGCAAACTTATTCTCTAGGTGTCTCTCTCTAACGACTTTTTACTTAGCTACCTTTATACTACTTGAGAAATACTTGTATGTAAGCTACATTGGTCCTTGCCTGGTTGATTCGCAACACAAGTGAACTATTTACTGCAGAATAGAATATTATTAACCTCCCTTTACTACTGCTGTGTTGGAATCAGTCAGCAGCTTTATAACTCTAGTAACTGTGCAAGTAGCTGTTACTTCTAAGCAATCCTTGTACCAAGTGAACTTATAAGCGAACTGTATAAGCCATAACTGTGCAAATTAAACAACCTGGTAAGGATTTGACTGTGGCTGACCATAGCGAATTATTAAGTTTGCTGACTGGTCCTTTGAACTGTGTAATGGAATTCAAGTCATCCACAGCTATTCCAAGTGACCAGGAAAGACTGTGATGCAGATCCAGAAGGGGTTTGATGGTATTCATGATCAAGGTGCCTGAAGATCATGGCTGTGCTTGATATGAGAGTTTGGAAGGGGTGTGAAATGTAGCTCAATTATTACAGGTCCACAAATTTATGAGTGCATAGAGCCTGCAGGCTCATCAATGCCACAACCCAGTCATCAACTAGAAGACCAGCACAATCATTTTTGGCTGCTGCCAATGCACCAAGAACCCTTTCCCACTCCCCGACATAGACCCTGATGACCAGTGGGATGAAGAACTTGAAGACAGTGATGAGCCTCCAGGCTCTGTATGCTCAGAATTTCATGAAATTACCCTTAATTCCTACACCAAGTCCACCTGACGGACTTTCACCAAACCAGTCATTGCCAACACGGCAATACCACTTTTGTATCATGGCAATATGTCTTCGCATGTTGGTTATCCATCCCATCCTGAAATCCAACACTTCACAGCATTATGGACACGTTAACACTGATTTTGATGGGCCCCTGATCATATATGGTAATGCCACATCCACATCAAAGTGCATCGCTATGCATTATTGATTGCTAGACCCTATTAACATCACTTATCACTGCACTCATCCATCAAAGATATCAACCTATCATGGATACTCCAGAACTACGGTGACTCAAGCTGTTACTTTGCCAAGTTGGCACATCATTAGAGATGCATTGGGTGACCTCAGCAACACTAGCACATCTTTACAATCCGCAGCACATGCAGTCGAAACAGCAAGAACCGGCCCGATAGCCGGACTCCACTATAGAACATTTTCTAACCAAGCATGGCAATTCGAACAACGCTGTATACTTCAGCTGATGGATATAGGTCACGTTTATTCAGGATTTTACTCAGCTAAGGCCTTACAGCCTTAGTAAAAAGTTGCTTGAAATTCTATTAATATATGTAGGACTTTAGTATAAAAACGTAGATTACCATAGCGTTCAGTACTTTTCGACCCCAGTGGGTACACTCTCATTCACCAGACTACGCTTGTATTGATTCTCGTACACGTCAATCCATCGTACACTGTATTCACCGCACGCACCAATAATAAATTGACTAGTCAGACCAGCAAATCTCTATGAATCCATCCATCATTTCTATAGGATCATCACATGTTTATTCGTCATTTCACGGCAATATTCGTCTTGCATTGCATATAGTCAATTGCACGTCAACTCGCAGTATTGCTTGAGTTATTCCACAGTTCTTTAACTGTGAAGAAGATGTTTCCATCCCTCTTTACTCTTAACACTATTGGTACACATCAATATCATGCCAATATGTGATTGACCGCACCATACCTCACCCCCCGTTTACTTTATAGGCAGCACCAGTTTCAACTTCACCAGATAGGACCATTTTACCAGTTTTCACCTTTGCCATCATCATCGTCACCCACTTGGGTAGTCTCAGAGCAGACTTAGGATCAGTATCAGTATAGGACCAGTTCAGCAATCGTTTCAGTATAGGAAATCCCAGTGTGGATTATAGGATAAGTTTTTGACATCAGATAGGATTGTTTTCAGCCAGCACCATTTGCCCCCAGTTTCCGTATTGCCTGTCCAGTTTTAGGATCAGTTTCAGCCAGTTTCAGCACATTGTTCATGTTTATTCAATTGACCAGCACATTTATTCCCAGCATCACCAGTCCCTCCATCTATTGCTGTATCATTCAGGCATTTCCCTCTTGTTTCCCCACTCATATTAATGTCTTGAGCATGTTTTCTCGAGTCTCATTCTCTGTTTCCATTTCAGAATACGGTTTCTTGATATTCACATCATATCAGGCACCATTCCCTCTCATTCTACAAGACTCTCACGACTTACAGTCATTCTTTCAATTCCTCAACTCTCACATCATATTATCTGCTTGACTGCATAGTCTAAGCATATCTTTGCACCCTTAAAGCTTTGATTTACTGCATGGAGGTGCCCTGAACCCACTCACACACATGATCATCCTAGTATTGTCATGTTCACATGTTTATTCTCCATACTCTGCCCAAGTTTGGTTTTGCCATTGCCACAGAAGTCTAGGCTCATCAACGGTTTCTTGGTATTCATATCATACCAGATTCCATTTCATCTCATTTATTGAGATCCCCTTGGCTTACAGCCTGAGCCTCTTAGTACTCGACTGCTAAAGGGTACTACTTCCAGACTGTATTGTCAAAGTGTATACTTGCATCTAGAGGAATTGACCACATGGAGGTGCACCAAACCACTTGCACAAACACACAGCCTTGACTACTATGATTGCACACATATTTCCTTAACTCTCTCGGAGTTTTGGGTGTTGCCATTGCCATGGAAGTCTAGGTTCAACACCATCTTCCACAGTGAAGGCAAAACAATTGGGACCCCTGTCTGCAGATCCTTCCAAAGTCAAGGCTCACCCCATTTTGCAGGGTGCTACTCAATTGGTCATGACCTCTTTTACCAAAGTCACCCAAAACAAATTTATCAACGCTTTCACCACTAACAAAGCCTCATTCAGGGTTCCAGTCCTGTTGTCTTCTCCAAGTCGGGCTCAAACTACCAGACAGCCAGCCACTCTGGCAACTTTACCAACTTCTTCAACTCTTCTTGCCATGAACGATATGCCTTATTACGGTCTTATTTCTTCCTTCATTTCTGACTTTTGCATTTTTCTAGCTGCAAGTAGACCAAGAGTCTTGCCTGGGCCAGACCCTACTTGAGATGAAGGTACCACCCTCCCTCTTTCACCTAAACACATGCCCTTATTCTTTGTGGGCACAGATGATGAGGACAATCAAGAGAATGAAGACAATCAAGATGCCAAGGACAAGTCGCAGGCTCCTGGTGCCCCCAATGACAATGATTTCATGGCAGCTGACAATGCTGATGACAAGGAGATGTCCTCAAGTCCTCCTCCCACCAACATGATTCACCTTCATTGTGAACCCATTGTCAAGTTTGTATTCAATGACACCACTGGTGACTTTGTCAATGCTTACCCTACTATCTTTCTTAGTAGGCTGTCCTAAAAAAGCTCCAGAACAAGAGTCTGAGCTTCACCATTCAACACACCTACATTTTCCTCCTCCCAATCTTAATGCGCCTGTCGACACCACAGTTAAAAGAACTCAGAAGGACAAGAAGCGCTGTTGATGAGCCTCCAGGCTCTGTATGCTCAGAATTCACAGATTTATTCATCGACTACCCAATAATAACAGATTCGACTCCCATCTTCCTTATCCTACATTGCTGCACTCAATTTAATGCCCCAACCTTCAATTATATGCTACACCCTTCAATATCCTTCAATAACCGTGATATACCATGGCTATAACTCAGCAAACCATGTTAATACCCTTCCATTCATGTTTATTCTCCATATTTCCATGAACGATCATGGCAATACACCTTTCATTGACGATCGTACCCAAAATGGAGTCGCCGCATCAGTCCTAGGCACCCAAATTGACGCGCCCCTTGATTCCTTGATCATAGTGACATCATTTAGACCCTGCACTCCTCCATCAAAGATATTGACCCAATATGGATACTCCAGACTGCGGTTACTCAGGCTGTTACTTTGCCAAGTCTTCACAGCAGCTTATATCCATTTATCAACCTCAGAACATGTACCATACCCTCATAGTCCACAGTTAAACAGCACCTAGCTGTTTACTCATCATTCTCCACTTCCACATAGTTTCCCATCCAGACACAGCAATACAGACAAGCTGTTATGCCTCAGCTGACGAAAACTTCTTCTATTTACTACGGATTTACTAATCCAAGGACTTACAGCCTTACCAATGCTTAGATATCTTTTCTATTTATAAAACCAAACTTTTAGTATAAAAACTCGTATTCTACAGAGGAGAATCAAGTTCTTTCGCTCCAGGTTATCCTCCATTGCTTGCTATAGTCTCAACATTATTGGATGTGTTAATTACCACCAATACATGGATTCTTGCTCCGATAACTTGCTTTTGTCTTTTAATGCAGCAACATCGTTTCACTTTCACCAGATAGGATCGTTTTATCGTCTTCACCTTCTACATCATCATCATATCAATTGCCCATATCAGTATAGGGTATTATTGCCTCTGTGAAGGCCCAGCTCCACATCATTCACCCATGTCATTGTCATTGTCCCCAGTTGCTGTGCAGTATTGCTGTGACACTCAGTTATCATATTTCCATCCAGTACCTCTCTGTTTCAAGCCCCCACACATTTATTCGATTCCTCACATGTTTATTTGACTCTCCAAACATTTATTCGATTGTATAAACGACTATTTGATTCTCCTCACATTTATTTGATTGTCCAAACGTTTATTCAATTGCCCAAACATTTATTAGGCCAGTCTCACATTTACCAGACCGGTTTTATGTTTTCTAGATCAGTTCCGAGCATCTAGCATGGTTTCTTGGTATCTGTATCATACCAGATTCCATTTAATCTCATTTATCGAGATCCCCTCAGCTTACAGCCTGAGCCTCTTAGTACTCAACTGCTAAAGGGTACTACTTCCAGACTGTATAGTTGAAGTGTATACCTGCATCTAGAGGAATTGACCACATGGAGGTGCACCAAACCACTTGCACAAACACATAGCCTTGATTACTGTTATTGCACGCATATTTCCTTAGCTCTCTCAGAGTTTTGGGTGTTGCCATTGCCATAGAAGTCTAGGCTCAACACTGTTCAGCTTCAAGGGATACAAAAAATGAGAAGGGAAAAGACAAAGCCATGGCTCCTCCAAAACGTGCTCGTACCGACAATGATAATAATACCACAGCTGATAGCTATGCGGCCAAGAAATTGAAGACTTCTAAAGGTGAAAAAGCAATCATGCCTGCTACCCATGCCATTCATAAACAGGGGCCCAGTCTTTCAAATCTACCACTGGTATCGTTGGGTATCAGTGAGGGCAGTTTTGGAGAGTGTGTCCCCAATGATCTTCAACCAGTTGACAATGGTTTGGACAGCATCGGAGTCCTTGTTGTTGAGGAAGATCTCAGTGATTTCACTAAAGTCAATGGTCAATTGTGGAGCAAGCAAGTGGCTCCATTTGTGGGCAAGCAGGTGAGTTTTTATTTTTATTTCTTCGGTCCCTGGTTAACTTGTTCTGCAGTATTCCAGGCCATGTGATCAATGCAAGAGTCAAAAGACGTATTGCCACAAATTACTTGGTCATACAGTAATTTATGTTCTCTGCCACTACACAAAGCAGCCTTGTACCATCAACAGGGTTGCCACCCTTAATCCAGTGGATCATTGTTGTCCCAAGGGGTCCAGTGAGTAATTTTCTATCCTCTGCTTTCTATCTGACCATTTTATGAATCCTAGATGAAATAAATGCTTTCAAGAGCACCCTCAACACTCTTGAACAAAATAATCAAGCTGTGATGTCCCTTTTCCAATAATTTCTGACCAGCTTGAATATTCTTGCTCATGCTGAGAGCAGTCAAGTATAGATTTCTCAACTCTGGGCCTGCCTCCCCTCCAATGAAGACACCAAAGATAATTCTGATATTGTGGATAGTGAGGATGATGAGGTCACAGAGGGCAAAGTTGGACCCTCCAAGAAGAAATCCAAGTCTGGCTAGGTTACTTAGTAGCTGCATTTTTAGCCAGTAACTACTTGGGTGGTCATGGGATCTGGGATTATCAGCTGGTGGTGTTCTTGACTGCGAGGTTCTTTGTTGGACAATTTATATATGGACTTGTATGGCATGCCTTCAGGCAAAACTTTTATATAGTGCATGTTGCCACCCAAAAGAGGGCTTGGATAAATAAATTCATGATTTTTCAAGTGGCTAGGGCTAGAAACCATGGCAAGAAGTAGGAGGAGAAGGGTGAAGATATGTGCAAGAGTGTACATATGAGCGAGGGAAGAGTCATGAGTGAGCAGGCAAGGTGTGTTGAAGTGGGTCCGTGGTGGGACTGCACATGCAAAGGGCTGCATCCATGCATGTGGTTGTCACATGCATGTACACCCAGAGATGCACTGCAACCACATCCATGTCCGTGGATGAATGCACCGCAATGCACACATGGTCCCACACTGTGGTCCCAGGCTGTTGCAGTGATACTGCTGCAAACATCACATGCATCTACAGCATGCTCAGTGAGCAATGTGCATGTACTTAAGTATAAGAACTGGCCTGGGACATGTAGAGAGGTGCAGCAAGCTAATCTACTCTGTATTACATGCAGAGAGTATTCCCCAGCTGTAACATGAATTGTAATGAACCCTGCATACAGAAATTACATCCTGACCAAAAAACTGACCGAATCAGAAGGCTTTGAGTCTGACAGCATGCCCAGCATTCACAGTAGTGGGACTGTGCTGTGTAATATTACCTACCTACCTACCTACCTAAGCAGTCTGTGAATAATCTGCATCCCTTACACCTTCCTTGCCAGTTCTTCTTCCATCCTTTGAAGCTTTTGCAGGAGGCCCTCTTCCCTTCTCTGTGCCTCTAGCTTTTCCCATCTCTCCCTCTCAGCAATGGCTACTGCTTCTAGCTTTTCTTGTCTCTCCCTTTCAGCAACTGCTTCTGCATCATGTCAAGCTGCTTCTTTCTTTCGCAATGGTGCATCCTTCTCCTAGATTTGAAAATTAGTATCATCCCAACATTGAGACAGGGAGGACAAGATACCTTTTTCCTCTCCTCAATATCCACCTGCCACTGGAGCCATTTTGCACAATAGGTATGGATCAGTCATTCTGAGGTATCACCAGGGGTATGAAGAGGTTTGAGGCTGCATCATTAATTATCCTCAATTTTCTATGTCTTCCCATCTGTTTATCATCCTCAAATGGTCTTTTGGTATACTGTCCTGCCTGTGTCTCCACGATGATGTTAAATATTACCCAGGCATACCAGTAACACTGGTGTGTAATGGCACTATATTTGTCAGTGGCACCACTAGCAACCATGGCTGCCACTGCAGCCTGCTCTGCCACAAATGTTGAATCATCATTAAAAGTTAAGGTGGAGAGAACATCATAGTCCTTGAATTCAATGACCAGGTTGCAGTAGATAGCAAAGAGGTCAAGTGCCTGACCAAAGAGGGAAGGCAAAGAGCTGTGAGAGCTTGTGTCAGAAATGGACTCCAGAGTGAGGGAACATCAGTCCTTTGCAGGGGGTTGAAGTGAGGGAAGGTTGCTGTCAGGGTGTGGTTCCTGCTGAAGGGGAGCATTATCACTGAACCACTCTATCCAGATGACAGTATCCCTGGCACTGATATTTTGGGGGTCCTTAACATGACAGAGGAGAAACTCATGGTTCAGAACTCACTTGGACTTCATGTACTCGACTTTCTTGATGACTGCCTCTCCTGCTCTGTAGGGACAGTACTCAGCTAGGTCACTGAGATAAGACCAAGCATTATTCAATCTCCTAGTCTTGTGAGAATGGGGATCAGGGTCAAAGATAAAAGTGTTCTTGGGATGCTCGGTATGAATGTGTGGAGCAAGGGCAGCCATGGCAGAGTAAAACAGAAACTGGAGGACTTTTCAAGTCATTGAGAACATGGTGGCAGACTGCACCTCAGATGAAGCGAGGGTAAACATCCTCAACATGCTGTTGCAGACCCCTCTTCTGAGTGTGAATGAGGGAACAATGAAAGAGCATGGTCAAGCATGTGCCTACCACCTGGATGGACTACCCAGCAATCAATATCACTGCATGAACCCGGCCATTCCTTACTGTGACCTTGTGTCAGTAACAACACCAACACCAACACATATTAAAGCTGTAGGTCGAACTCAATTATTCATTTGGTACAATCTCAATGTCTGTCTGGGGCATTCAATTTTCAGTTTTCACATAAAGCCGAATCAATTGGGCTGGTCACTGAATGAGTTTACCATGTGTGAAACACACTACAACCTGCCTGTCTTGAGAATGATATACATATCTAATATCTATTACTGGTATCTTTTTTCCCAACCACAGGTACTGATGTTCTGGACCTTCACAAAGTTAATCCTCAATGTTTGTACTGACTTGGCCTATCCCGGCTTAACTCCAAAGCCAGTTTTGCAAAGTAAGCCACCATTGAAGACTTCTGAATGAAGATGCTGGTAATGCCACCTACAGAGATTGTGGTCAAGAAGTGTGCCCATCCACAAAAACTCAACATATGGTCAACACCAATCGTACACACTGAAATGAGAGCATCATACCTTTTCCTCATTCATGCACTTATTCTCTGATCACTTGCTTGTTCATGATATCCCGCAAAGGTAGAGCATCCCTGTGCATATCACCATTGTCAGTGTCTGGTTGAATCCCTGACACCATAGGTGTATAACCTGTGTTAACTGTTGTAGAAGAATCTTCTCGATCGACTTGTCCAGCTCTGTGACCCAATGGTCTAGGTTTCCATAACCTTCCAAGTTTAACCGGTCAGTCTGAATAATGGCATGACCTGCCAATTTGGGCCTATGATTTCTCCATGTGGCTTGCAATGCCAGGACTGCCAAGAGTTGGGTCGTGTTCAAACATGCTCTTTTCAGAGCCACATTTTGGGCACTCTAGGGTGCCGACTTGCACGAAAATCCTACCATTTGTGCTGGTGGTCCCACACCGCGGCGTGGTTATGGCTCCTCCTGGAAATAAGAGGTATTTAATAACATTCAAACCCACTCTTTTGCAGACTTGTTTGGTTTATTCTAGAGCACTACTAACTTTTCTTAGACTTCTAAGCTTCAGTGCACATGTGTATTAACTGTGCTTGTACTTAAATACATGCTGAGTAGGCGTACATTGTTTGCTGAGCATGGTGTAGATGCACGCAACATTTGCAGCAGTATCACTGCAACAGCCTGGGACCGTGGTGTGGGACCATGCGTGCATCATGGTGCATCCATCCGTGGACATGGAAGTGGTTGCGGTGCATCTCTGGGTGTACGCCCATGCGACAACCATGTATGCAAGCATGAAGGACACATGAGCGCGTCTTCTAAGGCCAAACATGATGGTACCTGTCAAAGTTCAGCATTTAGAGTTGATCGGAGCATGTCTAAGGATGCTGGTTAGGGATAAATTGATAACTGATGGATACCATAGCTTCGCTGTGTGGAAACCAATAAACATATTCTCTGACGAGGAGAGCATTTTTTACCTTACATGATGCCAAGATTTCAAAAATTTGATTTTCTTCCACCTAGCTAAGAACAGACCAGATCTTGATCATTGCAGACTTGCTTTCCTCGCCTTGCATCCTTGAAATAGTTCGCCAAGAGCAAAGCGACATGTTTCATTCCCTTTCAGAAAGGAAAGAGGCATGGAGTTACCAAGACTATGCTCAAAGTTCAGCCAAGGATTACAAAATGACTAAAGCGCAAACAGTTTTAGGACATGCACCTGCTAAGGGAGAATCACAAACCTGGTGTCTTAGACCGAGTTGGTCCTTGCTGAGCTCCATACTTCCACCAAGGCCCTGGGTCATGCTGAATCCCTTATCAATGAGTTCGCCAGCAAACTCAAGGCTAGTTCCATCCAGTCGACTCCTAGTTGATGCGTGAATCCTCAAGCACAACGTGATTTCTCCAATGGTCATGCTAACATGACGAGTTTTGTAGCCTGTCGACGATGTAAAAGTACTAGAGTAAGGTATGAGCAAGCACTGTCTTGTGGTGACATTATGGGCTACTCACTTACTTTCCATACATACTAGCATCACAGATCCAGATGACTGGATGTCCTGAATGCTTCACGGCTTCTATATGGCCTGGTAGGTGCGCGTTGATCTGTAATGATTATAAACAAAACATATGCAGAATCAGACATGACTAACCTTCTCTGCACCATACTGTGAGATTATTGTTATTATTCCTGGCTCCTTTGATGGATTGACAAATGTCCCACTGTTCCTTCCGTCGTGAAAAAAGTAACTGGAAATAAAATCGTCCTACCATCTAAAAGTTCTGCCAGTTGATCATGGGCCATCGATGACCAGACTTTGATTCCAATTGAATTACAAATTCCACGAAAACACTGGACATGGGTGCCATCCAGCTGTCTTGTACGATCACCAATCCAAAGACAGTGGGCAGAGGTGTTGCAGTGACCCGATCCTGAAGGCGTGAGAATAACAGTGGGCAAGGTCGACTTTTACACAAGGTCATCCTTGTATCAGTGTTTAAAACATTGTAATTCTTTGCCCAAACTAAAATCGGCAATGCATTCAGCCATGAAGGTTTGATCCTCGACTATGAGCAAGCACTGAGTTGGTCAGCGCCTCCTTGCTCGAACGGAGCCGATCTTTCTGCACCTATGGTCCTACTGAAGCTGAGAGCTTTGGAGAGTCCATCTACGATGAGTTCGAATTCATTTCTATGGGACGCATAAGACATATGGCATAATAGTATTTTAGAATATCTACTAACCTGAGTGTGGGCAATCCGACATGATTGAAGGACCAGTCCTTCGGGTGATGAAGCGAGGCGAACCCTAAGTGAGCAGCCCCCAGAAATAATTCAGTGTCGGAGTAGATCGAAAACAGGCACTATGTTTCATATAAGTATTTTTGGTTCAGCAAATAAGGGTGGAGCACACCTTAGTAGGCTCTGAGGGTCTGGGGTGAGATCGTTTCAGTCAAGTCTGTTTGATGGTAAGGCTCTAATCATGTCCATTCATACGACTACATCATACCCATTGATGTTATCCCCTCTGTAAAAAAGAAAAAAAGAAGTCAGAAAACTGATGTATGTACAATATTGATCTCACTTGAAGCTCGTGATCACTTTCCCGTTAATAGTCTCAGTCGGACTACTCCTTGGATCGGCATACTGCACAGCGATGCCCCCAATTCACACCTGTAATAGGGTTGGTTAAATGTAGAGCGCTTTAAGTTTAACACGTATGTGGAGGGCACGATCACCAGATGAGTATCAATGAAAACGACAGGATCAACCCAATCTTGGCGGAGATATTTTGCTTTGAAGACTGGTATCAGAAGTGCCAAAGAATACTTCAACAGAAGAACTAACCTGGATGCAGGCATCAAAGCTCTTCATGCAATCACCAGCATGCAAGAGGAAGGCTTCGTTCCATTGTATGAGGCTGAGGTGGTATCGTAGACGTTCAATCTATGAGTAAATGAGAACGGCATTTTGGAAAGAGACTTCAATATGCACCTCAGCAGTAGCAACCAAAGGAGGCAATTTCTCTAGCTTGGAAACTATGCTGTGAGACATCTCCATCAGCAAGCGAAGTTTTTATGCGTTATATTAGGTATACTTCGACAGCTGATAAGGATTCGGATACGGCACATCCTGGAACAAACAGAAAGGGGACAACTGAGGAACGGAAACAAAAAAAAAAAGGCTTGAGATACCTGAGCAATCAGTTTCGATTTCCATGACAATGGACTCCGCTCTGAAGTCACTGAAGGAAATGAGAAGGAAATTCTGCAGCGATATATCGAACAAATAGCGTGGAAAGAGACGGGCACCAAACACCTGAATGTAATGTAGGTGGTGGAAGGAGACAAAGGACCGTCGCATCACATCAGCACATACCAGTCATATGTACATGCCATGGTATTTCCCGCGCCATAATGGGCGAATGAAAAGTAGCCAAAAGGAAAGATTTGGTTAGCAGAGTTCGAAAAGTGTGAATGATCTGATTCTTGAAGTGAGCATCAGAATCTGAAGTCATGGCACATGGTCATCTAGTGCTCTTTCTGTCCCAGTTCTGCCAATCGGAATGTTCTTCCGATGGGCATGGGAGCAGAAGAAAGATAGATGTTGGTCATGCTCATCACTTTTGTCACACCTGCAAGCAGAGAAGCCCTGGATGGATATCTTCAAGAAGAAAGCGTTAATTTGCTTCATGGAAAATACAGATTCCTCCTTCATATGAGGAGGAAATATACATTAGGGTAAACAATGTACGAAAATAGTAGCAGGCTCCAAGATAAGCAAGAATGAAGCGAGGTGACACATGGAGAAGCGCTACGAGGAAAGGTAAAGGCCTTATAACCAAAATACAAAACAAACAACGAGGAAGATACCACAAACTTCCTAGGAAATGCTATAATCAGATGTCGGTTAAGAAATTAATACCCTAAGACCTACAACATTTGTCCCATATATCACGCCGCGCCAGGACTGCCACTTCACCAGCATTGCTATTTCTATTCAAATCCATCTTGGCGGTTCCCTCCGTGATGCCATTCGTTGATTGATTCTGATCTGCAATTAAAACTTGGTGCCATCGATCCACTAAAGCTTTTGCACACTCGCGGAATTTGTACTGGTTGTTGTTAGGGATCTTTCCATCAGCCAGCGCATTGATGTGGCGCATGATCTTGCCAATTTTTGAGAACTGGGCAACAGAAAAAAATCAGCCGGAGTTGGATGAAAGGAGGGACCAAGACACGTGAAAAGCAGGCGAGATACGAAATCACTCGTTGAAAGCGTGGTGAAAGGTGCCATAATGAAACGCAACTGGTCCCTTGATAATGGTCAAAGGGTGCGAATGGGGATGTTGAGGTCGGAGAACACTGACAACTTGAGGCATGAAAAAAGGAAGATGCTCCAATGGGATGCAGCTGAGACCCAATGGGATCAGCGATGTCGTGAAAGAGAATGAGTGGTTCACTTTCAGAGGCGAACCGAACGAAATTTGCGAAGGTCAAAAAAGGAAGCAGAAGCTGTCAATAGACAGCACATCTGGTTGTATCAAACAATACGGGTGCCACATTTGAGTGAGAAGAAAAAATCGGGAGTCCACGGTGAGATATAGTAGAATGTCCCATGTCTAGGCAGCAAAGTGTGCGCTCGCCTGCCCAGATTAGCTATACAGAGAGGGAAGGAAGTATGGAGGGTCCATAGTCGACTCAAAGAAACAAGATATGGGTGAAGCAAAATGAAAAGGTATGGGCTGAGCAAAGGAAACGTGATGTTGGCTGGGAAAAAGACAAAAGTGAAAGAAAAATGAAGGCGACGCAACCAGGGGACGGACAAAAAAGGCCCCGAATGGATGTGGTTGTAGCAAAGGTGAATAGAAAGGGCTTGAATGTTCAACAGATGAAGTCACACGAAGAAAAATCGGAAAAGGGCGGAGAAAAAGATAGAATTAGTGGTAGCTTTGAGAAAACTCCCCCAATGAAGGTAAAAGATGGTGGAAAGGGCATACCACGATGTAGCGACTGGTAATAGACTGGTAAGCCTCGATTGTACGGAACAGTTTATCCATCTCTGTCATATCCTACCGGAAAAACGTCAATCGATAAGGAGAAAAACATCAGGTAGTAGATGCACCTCCTCGTTCGGGTCCCCCTTGTTGCTCAAAAATGTCTTCTGCAGCATGTGTCGCCATTCACGAACCTTGAGCACCTCGGGATCCTTTGTTACGTCGCCTGGAAAGAATATCTAGTCAATATACCATAGTTGGTGGTAGAAAGATAAGTAAGCCACACACCCTCATCATACTCTTCCTTATCCCTCTTGGCTTTCTTCGCTGGGGGCAGACTTGTGCCCTTCTTGCTGGTGCCAACGTCTTTGTCAGCCTCGACATTGTCCTCGCTCTCGACATTGTCCTTCTTCTTTCCACATTTCTTGCCATTCGGCGGTGCCTTCTTCTTTGGATCGCCTGTCATGCTCGTCTTGCACTTTCTAGCTGAGGCGCCGCCTTCACTGTCCTGTTTCTGTTCAAGCTGGTCAACCTCACCGACGACATCCTCCAATGCAGCAGCTTCTGCTTGCTCAGCTTTGCACTTCTCCCATTCAGACGGATCCAACGCAACCTTGTAGCTGGCCAAGAGTTCACCCGACTTTTTGAATGGCCCATTGATGTACGCCTCGATTTCGGGTTGCTGAAGTTTTGATATCTTCTTCGGTGCTAGCCAGGAGCTGCACGTAGCCGATTGTCAGCCAAGGAGGAGCACTGGCAAGAACTCAAAGACATGCACAAGTCACCGGCGGGGAAAAATTGCACAAGGTAGAAGTTTGCTTTTTTGCCTGCAGGTCGGTCGTTGAGGACTTGTTTTGGAGCATCATTTGGGTCAACTACCTGGATATCCATCGTTGTTAGCACCAGACACGCCCTTGAGAATGTTCAACACGCGTACCATCCCGGGCCACGGAGGGTAGCCGCGTAGTTTTGCAAGCACAATATCGCGATGATCATAGATATTCGCCGAGTCAGACATCTTGGGTACTTTGGCAGCCTTCTTGCTCATCGTCAGACACAGTGTCAAGAGGGGAAAATGACGGTGGTGGAGGATCAGAAATGAAGAAGGAAAGAATTGTCTGGACCTTTCCAGATATGGTGCACATGATACTTTGCTACGATAGTCTGCATGCAATGTCAATGTCAGTGTCATTGAGTGAGGTATCGCCCTATTCACTTAAGTCTGATACTGGTTCAGAGGGAATAGCGTCCCTATGTCTTTTATACTAATGTACAGAATATTTCGGAGCTTTAGTAAAGCACAGATAATTGGAAGATAAGAGAAATAAATGGAATGAATCATGGGTACACTGTGTGTACGTACATGCAGTACAGTCCATCCCACTGGCACATGCACCGATGCACCACACTCAGTGCGCGGTCCCACACCGTGGTGCTCCCCGCTGTCCTACCCCACCCCAACATGCCTGCTCATGTGCACGACACTCTCGCATGTGTCTCCACCCTCTCCTCCTCCTCCTCCTCCTCCCTTCTCCTCCTGGTTTCTAATCCTACGCACTGCTCAGGGTTCTTTCTGACAGCTTGCAAGCCCCACTGCAAGCCTTTTTCATACCACCCTAATCAATAAGGGAACAGCGAGCCTGATGAGCATAGAGAGAACAGATGCCATTTATACCGGCAATGAGCTTGAAAAGATTTTAGAAAATTTGTTGGTTTTAGCAATAAAAGGAGACATTTCATGCACAAAGTAGCCAAATCAACTCCCGTAACCACTGCTAGACTTCTCTTAGTGGTCTTGGCGTGTCGCCTCTTTGGAAAAAAAAATCGGCTTTGCACTCAAACGCCGGGGGAAAGCTATAGTGATGTATAAGGTGAGGTGGGCAGGTGAGTCAGCATCAGATGACAACAGCAGCCTTATATCAGGCAGAACAATCGTGATGACAGTCACAGTTGTTGACCCTGGTGGCGGTTATGCTGTTCCACTCGTCATCCTTGGGCTAGACCCCGTGAAAAATGAGTATTTATCGTCAAAGATGAGGATGGGGGTAAAACCGGGCAAAATCGTTGGAGGCATCAAGAAAATGTTGACGAGAGCCAAGCTAACAACGTATCTCAGAGCGGGAGATGGCAGTCATGAGGTGGAAGTGTTTCATCAAGCACTTGAAGTCTGGGAGCAGTCGCTGTCGCAGTAAGATGTAAGGAGGATGGGAATTGGGCGTGACAGTGGCAACCCTACAGCGATGGGGGGCAATGGTGTACACTACTGCTGAAGCCTGTAATATTGGTGTCAAAATCGTCACCAAAATGTTCAAGGTGCCAAGGAAGTCGGCAGCAATCATTTGGGATAAGATTGAGGGATATCTTGAAATCGGCAGCGGGGGCTAGGAGACAACGAGCGTGAAGCCTGCAGTCTGCAGAGCTGGTCCTGGTCATGTCTCCTGGTGCTCTTGCTGCAGTAGGTACCATCACAAGGGTAGCGGGAACGGAGCAAACCAGCTGTTGAGTTTGAATTGGGGACAAAAGTGTAACGGGGGATTTCTAATCGTCGAGGGTTAACGGTGGGCCTCGTAGTGGTTGGGCTGCCTTGACAATGGTGGTATAGTGTTCCTGTATCCTTGTGATTGAGGTACCTAACGATCCAATGAAAACACGTTAACCACAATAATAATAAAAAAGACAATTTGCACACCTTGCTACCAAAATCGACTCCCACATCGACTACGCGGTCCCGCCGCCACAAAGGCACCACAATACACCAGCCATGGACTACCTGGCATGCCCTCCGCCGCCCTCCTATGTTGCCACATCATGTGCCAGTGAAACGGCGCTAGCGATGGGTACGGTAGGTGCCAAGTGCTGTAATCTGTAATTTCAGCACGGATTATGACATGTGGCTGCAATGCTGGGATGATTGCCACATGTCATCCCTATCCAGCTTTTATTTGATCCCGTGCGCAACCAATAGCCTTGAGTTTACAAGTGTCCACCGCAATGCCGGCGCACAGGACCTTGCTGGTCCAAATAAATAGGCAATCATCCTGAGAAAGAGGACAGCCAAGCATTGTTAATTAGTTTGCATAGGGATACCTGATGTAGATAAACACTTGTGGTCACCATGGTACAGTGGTTAATACATCTGTTCTTTTAGGATTGAATAGGGTTTAAACCCCCAATGTGTCATTTTTTAAAAATCTTATCGTGTACGCCAAACCTCACATGATATCTACCTTGACGCATGCCAACGAGCCCCAATAGGTGCTCATTACCCTAACCAGTAACCCTCTGGGGCACATTTAAACACCAGAGCCCGGTCTGGAAGACCTCTCAAGTGTATGGCTTCCTATTATTCATACGTTTCTCTCTCTCTGGCACACTGCTACTGACACCATTTATTAAGCGAACATGTCCACCCTTTTCATTGTTGTAGTGCAAAGTGAACTTGTCCACTGGGATGCCTCCGCTCTCACTGAGGTTCGGGCTTGCCTGGTTGGCCTCCAGTCCACATTGAGACATGTTCTCAGGACTCATAACGGTATCCTGGCTGTGAGGTAAGTCTATCACTTTTCTTCACCTCTTTCAGGCTGAATCCTTCCAGGAAGATCACTTCAAAATCATGGCCACAATCCTCACAAGAGTCTCAAGTTATATGGCATGGATAGAATTTTGTTGGGTTCAATTCACTTCACCCATTCTCACCAACAGGATGTGTGGCTCCCTTGCCAATCTATTGATGTGGCTCTCAATCAGTTTCATCTTGCATTGGGCTGCCGTCTCTCAGCCAAGGTGTACTATAACCAGGACAATCATGTTGATTTTCATGATGAGTTGTGAGTATTCCTTTCCCCTTCAAGTACTGGTTGGTTTTTCTGACTGTGTATCATTCAAAGTAAACTTCTCTATGTAGGGAACTGATGAAAGGACCATGTACATGCATGTATATTATATATGTTACTTACTTATGATTCTGAAAAATATAGGGGTTGAAAACTAGCTGCTATGTGAGGCTAGGGATCTCTTATATTGACTGATTCTATACTGTTAGTCAATACTACACTACCATGTATATTAACAACATTACTACAGCTCCAATAAATCTGGTTTAATGTGTTGATCTTTGTGGTAACTCCTTCCATTGGACCTCTTTCCTCTCCCTCCAATGTCCTGGTCTCTCGTATCCACTCCCTAGTCAGTGTCACAACCACTTGCAACCTTCCCTGATGCTGAGTTCACCTTTGTATTAGTTTTGAGACTTGGAAAAAATCTGGGGTAAAACAGGAAGAATAGTGACTCATAACTGCAAATGCATCGAAATCGACACCTCTGATTGATCAACAATGGACCAACCTTTCCTGTCACTATTTTCAATATACTCAACACATATCCATTTCAATTTCTGATCAGAAATTCAGCATACAAATGAATATTAGCTTAAGTCATAGGAGGACTACATCAGCCAAGAATTTGCAAGGCCAAAATCAATGCCTCATTGTCCTCTTATTTAAACACAAAAATGCATGCCAATAAAATTTCTATAACAAGTGCTACCGTTTTTATTGTGCAGACTCAAAGAAGATGTCCTGAATGTTTTGGGTCTATACAACTTTTATGAGTCCAAACAACACAATTACATATACCAGACCATTGACTACCTGTACTTGTAGAAGTGTATCTCTTACATAGTAATCAAAATGAGATTCAATTGTATCCATCTCTAGGAATAATTTCAATCTTGCATACTCTAATGACAAAGCCCTTAGACAATTATCAGTCTGATGCCAATGTAGCAAAACTTTGCTTACATGAATATTACCAATAAACCCATGTTCTTTGCAAAGAGCAACAGTAAGTAAAACAGGATGGTTTCCAGTGTGACTAAGTAGCCCCACTTGATTGTTGATCGATAGAGCATTGACCTTTCCTTCAGGATGTTGGCCCCAGGGTGCATATACCTAATATTGGAATCAGTATGAGCAATCAGGATGTAGACTTATCATTGTACTTCAACACCATCAGAAATATTCAAAAAGATTGTGTTTGGTATCTCTGGGTTAACCCATGAAAGAGGTGGCTGAAGTAGTGTAGTAAGAAGGAGAAAGAAGTGTTGGGATGACTGACCACTTGATCTCTGTCTCATTGGACAATCATTTCCAACAAGTGGGTTTGATTATTGAATAAGACTGTATTGGGTGTAAATCCATGTGGATGAACCAATCAATACCAAGAAGTAGATTTAATATCAGGGCACTGTTGTGTGGCATGGTTAAACAATGAATGTCATGGTGCTCTTCCTATTACACATACCAGAAGATGTACAGCCAGAGAGCTATTGGGCTCCAAGTAACTGAACAAAATACAAAAGAAATTGCGATCATCTAAGTGTGGTCTGAAATGATAGTCCCCACCAGATAAAAAGATGTCTGTGGGTTTGTATAATGCCAGCAGGTTTTTGTGTGGTTCATGCTTGGTTTTGTAAAGTTTAGACAGTTGAGAATCCATGGTTGGTTACAATGAAGTTACAAGAAAGCAAGCTGTATTTATATTTTACTTGCTATTGTATGAATCAGGGTATGTTATTGTATGACATCCTAATTACAAGTCATATTTCTTAGTCATTAGTATTGAGTAGTGGTTATGTTAGTCATTGGTGCTGAGTAATGATTATCAATTATTGAGATACTATTTTTGTCTCTTTGAAGCTTTGAGATTTCTGCCTTCTTGCACCTTTCTCTTTCCTGTCATGTCCCCTCTACCTTGTTCTGTCTCGGAGATGTCCAACCTTTGTGCAATTGAGGGCATGTGTATCATCAACCTTTGCTGTTCATTCACTGCAACACCACTCATAGCTTGTATTTGTTTCAGTCCCAAGTTAGTTGCAGACAGACATTGACCACTAACAGGCATATTGGGATTGACTGGAGCATTACTGTGTGTTTTGTCAGCAAAGATATTTGCCATAGTTGATGGGTCTTCCATATTGATGTCTTGTATGGTGACTTGTGCTCTAATATCTGTGGCCACTCCGGTATGGTTGACAATTCTTGGTACAGGACTACCTAGAGTCTCTGCATCCTGATGGGTATTGGGCCCTAAAGACTTGTCCTGTACAATCTGTTCTTCTTCTCTAGTCCCATTGCCATTGAGTTCTGCCTCATGGTTCAGGGTTTTCTGGAGAAGATGGAATGTAGATAGCACATCAGCCTCCTTCGAATTTGCAGTGTTATTTTGATCTAGAAGGACAGAGTTGCCCTGAGGGAGGACCAGATGATTGGAAAGCACAGATGTGTCTGAGCACTGAGTGTACTGTGTCAGAATCAGTCTAAACATCATTGAAGAAGGAGGCATAGAATAGGGCAAGCCCCCTCTTCCTTGTGTACTTCCAGAAACTTGAAGTGATTGTCTGAAGTGACTCTGGACTGGCTCATTATGGAAAGAATGATTATCAGAACTATGAGGACTGTCTAGATGATGACTCAGTAAAGAAATTGAGTGTTGTTGGTAATGTGATTGCATGGGAATTGGTAAAGGGATGCTTGGTGTGGAAGAAGGATATACATATATGTTTTCTTTTTTGGTATGATGAAAGGAACATGTCAAATAGCCTTCTGGATTCGATCTTGAAACATCATCTTCAGTATGAAACTGCAATGCATGACTAGGTGGCAACATGTTCAAGAGAGGGGGAGGGGTTCCTTGTAACAGAGCTGTTAAAAATGCCTGGTCCCTTTGAGTATAATCATCAGGTGGAGTGGGTAGACCAGTAGGCAGGGAATTGGAAGGGTGTGGTGGTGGTGTGAGACATTGATGAGTCTAGACTTCCGTGGCAATGGCAAAACCAAACTCGGGCAGAGTATGGAGAATAAACGTGTGAACACGGCAATACTAGGATGATCGTGTGTGCAAGTGGGTTCGGGGCACCTCCATGCAGTAAATCAAAGCTTTAATGGTGCGAAGATACACTTGGACTATGCAGTCAAGCAGATAATATGACATGAGAGTCAAAGAACCGAAAGAATGACTGTAAGTCATGAGGGTCTCATAGAATGAGAGGGAACAGTGCCTGATATGTCATGAATATCAAGAAACCATATTCTGAAATGGAAACAGAGAATGAGACTTGAGAAAATGTGCTCGAGACATTAATACAAGTGGGGAAACAAGAGGGAAATGCCTGAACAATACGGCAATAGATCGAGGGATGGGTGATGCTGGGAATAAACATGCTGGTCGATCGAATAAACATGAATGAGGTGCTGAAACTGGCTGAAACTGATCCTAAACTGGACGGGCTGATATGGGAACTGGAGGCGAATGGTACTGGGCTGAAAACAATCCTATCTGATGTCAAAAACTTATCCTATAATCCACACTGGGATTTCCTATACTGAAATGATTGCTGAACTGGTCCTATACTGATACTGATCCTAAGTCTGCTCTGAGACTACCCAAGTGGGTGACGATGATGATGGCAAAGGTGAAAACTGGTAAAATGGTCCTATCTGGTGAAGTTGAAACTGGTGCTGCCTATAAAGTAAATGGGGGGCAAGGTATGGCATGGTCGATCATGTATTGGCACGATATTGATGTGTACCAATAGTGTTAAGAGTAAAGAGGGATGGAAATGTCTTCTTCACAGTTAAAGAACCATGGAATAACTCAAGCAATGCTGCGAGTTGACATGCAATCGACTATATGCAATGCAAGATGAATATTGCCGTGAAATGATGAATAAACATGTGGTGATCCTATAGAAATGATGGACAGATTCGTAGAGATTTGCTGGTCTGACTAGTCAATTTATTGTTGGTGCGTGCGGTGAATACAGTGTACGATGGATTGACGTGTACGAGAATCAATACAAGCATAGTCTGGTGAATGAGAGTGTACCCACTGGGGTCGAAAAGTACTGAACGCTATGGTAATCTACGTTTTTATACTAAAGTCCTACATATATTAATAGAATTTCAAGCAACTTTTTACTAAGGCTGTAAGGCCTTAGCTGAGTAAAATCCTGAATAAACGTGACCTATATCCATCAGCTGAAGTATACAGCGTTGTTCGAATTGCCATGCTTGGTTAGAAAATGTTCTATAGTGGAGTCCGGCTATCGGGCCGGTTCTTGCTGTTTTGACTGCATGTGCTGCAGATTGTAAAGACGTGCTAGTATTGCTGAGGTCGCCCAATGCATCTCTAATGATGTGCCAACTTGGCAAAGTAACAGCTTGAGTCACCATAGTTCTGGAGTATCCATGATAGGTTGATATCTTTGATGGATGAGTGCAGTGATAAGTGACGTTAATAGGGTCTAGCAATCAATGATGCATAGCGACGTGCTTTGATGCAGATGCAGCATTACCATATACGATTGGGGGCCCATCAAAATCGGTGTTAATGTGCCCATAATGCTGTGAAGTGTTGGATTTCAAGATGGGATGGATAACCAACATGCGAAGACATATTGCTGTGATACAAAAGTGGTATTGCTGTGTCGGCAATGACTGGTTTGGTGAAAGTCCGTCAGGTGGACTGGGTGTAGGAATTAAGGGTAATTTCGCGAAATTCTGAGTGTACAGAGCCTGGAGGCTCATCATCCCCCCTAAACTTTTATTATGTTACTCGGTAACATAAGACCGAGTTCAGAGTATCCGTGCCAGATGGAAGAAGTTAAGAAATTAGGCTTGTTGCTAGGAGATGATGTGTGTGGCTGTGCGTTCATCCAATATTGGTGATCAGAATCCTAAGACACGTTGATATTCTATTCTTAGTGCACGTGATGCAGTTGAAAGAAGCATGGAAATTTCTGTGTGTTCTGTGGCTCCCACACATGGCTTCCAATGACTTGTAACAGCTGTTCCTGGGAATCCAGTTTCGTGGGCCTTATAAACTTAGAGAAATTTTCTCTAAGTTCCTTTTTCCGCTTTCTTCACCTTTCTGCACCTCATCAGTGTTCCAACACTGGTGACATGCTTCCTCCTTTATCTGTTCATCCTCTTTTCTTCTCCTCTGCCAAGCTGGTCAAACTCTCCACCTCATGCCTCTCCCATCTGCTTCAAATGTCTCAACACCATACTCCCAAGGATGACACCGCCTTGCAACATTGTGCAGTATGTATTTATGATGCTGCCTCTGCTTGACTTGAGCATAAACTGCAATTTCTTCCCCTGGCCGAGGATACCGTTGCTGTAGACGAGTGGCTGGACAACATTTATTCTCAATGGGCCATATGCAATGAATTTTGGAAGAAGGGCAGGGTTAAAAAAAAAGTCTGGTATGACCTGGAGTTCAAAGTTGTTGAGGTGGTCGAGAAAATTGACCAAGATGATGTTAAAGATGCTCAAGGAGAGTTTAATACTCTTGCTGCCCATGCGGTGCATTTGCTATGTCTTCTACTTGTCTTCCTTGGTATTGACTTGTTTCTAGCACGATTATGGCCTGTCCATGTGCCATATTCCCTTACTGGCTCTTCAACAATAAGTGTGGCTGCTGTTCAAACAAACGGGACCATGCTCAGAAGAAGGGCAAGGGGAAGAAGCATAACTGTAAGGTGAAAGAGGTGCCGAAGCCAGTCTTGACTAAGTGTGTCGAGGGATGCAACACTTGGGGCTGGGGTTGTGACTTCGAGGGTTGTCCCAACAAGAACTACGGTAATTGGGGAGAGGACATTCATACTGATAATGTTTGCTACCAGGATGGAGTCTGCATTGGTAACAAATTTATTTGTGCCAAGGCTTCTGGCTCCAAGAAAGGTAAACACTTCTAGATGCTGTGTTCTTTAGTAGATAGCTGGCAGTTTGTATGATAATTTGTGTGGGGTATATGTTTGAAAGGAGTGTCAGTGGGCCAGTATGGATATACCGGCCATAGATAAATTTTTGCAATGAATATGTAGGGGTACCCAAAATGGGACCCAATAAATAAATTTTTGTGTTTCCATGACTTGATACATCTGAAAACTCAAACAAGTTCTGCCTCTTCATGACCTTCCTCTGTATCCGTAAGTCCTTCAAGTGTTCCATCATCTGTCGAAGTGAAGAGGTCATTGATCTGCTCTGGAGGTACATCAATGATCGCATTGATATCTGGTAGGTCAATCTTCTTTCGTGCGAAGTATGGCACTAATCTGAATGCTGCAACCAGTCGAGAAAACGTTGATCCATCTAACTCACAAAGGAGATATGCTCCGCCTTTATTCCTCCCCAAGATCACTAAGGGGCTTAAATATCTGGCACATATTTTACGGTTTAGAGCTTTCTCTATTTGTGTGTTACGCATCAAAACTAGATCTCCTTGCTGGAAATCAAAGTCTCTGATCGAGAATTTGTGGTCAATCTCGAATTTTGCCACGGCATTATGCCATGCTTCATAGACTTTTGATCTTAAGCGTTCCAGATCTGCAGCTCGCTTCTGAAGACTGATGGCTCAATGTGCAATTAAAGACATGGTACTGAGAATATTGTCTGGAGGTGGCAATAACCATGTTGATTCCGTGATATCCATAGCAAGAAGAGGTTCTGCTCCTGTTGCGGTGAAGTACAGTGAGCAACCCATGCGTTTCCTCACAGTTACTCGATCGGCCCAAAACACGGAATAAGTGTTCTGACTCCACTTCTTTTGGTCTCCATCAGACGCTTTGAATAAACCTTGACGGACATCGAAGTGCAGCCTTTCTGCTATCCCATTGGCTCTCGAATTATAGCCTGAGATACGGATATGGTTGATGTGATACTTCTTGCTCAAATATCCTATAGCTGCAATGAAGGCTGACCCATTGTCGGTGACGATCTCGACTAATGATCCCCAATGGCATAAGATATCCTCAAAAATCCATTCTCCTAGAGTTCATGCTGTTTCTTTTCTCAAGCAACAGAATTCTGGATAATGGCTGAGCAAACATCTGCCTTGAACAAGTAAC